>JABTXL010001605.1:5890100-5919069 GCA_025134845.1 Neodon shergylaensis | reverse complement strand
AAGAAAGAAAGAAAGAAAGAAAGAAAGAAAGAAAGAAAGAAAGAAAGAAAGAAATCAGTGTCAAGTTTCCGCTGAAATTCTTTAGAAAAAAAATAGTAAAACCCCCAAAGCATCTCAGAAAAGGCATTTGCAAACGGGTCTAATTTCTCAGTCTATCTTGAATTATGGATTAATCTCATGAATAATTTTTATATATCCACAAGGCGACACAGTCTTCTATTTCATAGATATTCAGAGTTTGGAATTTCACCAGGATTCTCAACAAGGTGGTTCACACTGGGCTGCTAAGGAGAAAACCAAATCAAGGATTCTAAAAATCAAAGACAGACCTTTTGGGGAGGATTGTGTAACAGGAGGGTATGGGTTCCAGGATAAGCTAAGTTATTAACTAGCAAATATGAGTAACGCGATACACATGTTCTATGGATTGTTTCTGAAATCCCATTTCAACTTTTTGTCAATACAAAATTATTTCCTCCTTTAAGAAAAATTTTAAAAGTCACACTTGTGGATATAATTGTGTCTCTGCTCCCTGAGTAAGGGACTGATCCTAAGTTGTTTAACTTTTGGGGTACTGTGCTGTGGCCTGTGAGATAGAGCTAATAAAGTCTCCCCTAGTGTGGCTGTCAGGACACTCAGAAGAACAAGTGGGGTATGCATGACCCAGTAGCCCAGGGTGAGCAAAGTCCTCTCTCTCATCACCATTCTTAGCAGTCCGCAAGAAAGACTGGATTTCATCAGGATACGCTGACTCTGCTCCTTCACTCAGTGGATGGTTTCTACCAGTGTGAATTCACAAGGCGTTAAGGATCTATGCAATACACAATCTCACCCAAATGGCTTCTCAGGCATACCCACTCATCTGTGCTAACAGGCTTGTTAGGGTAACTACTGCACAGCTTCCACCACATCATTCAGCATGAAACCTCACTGCCATTATCTTATCTCCTTTCTGTCCTGGTGGCTCTGTGAGAAGACAGGAAAGGACTCATACAGCTGTGCTGCACTGGAAAAGGCTCACTCCGTTGGACTGGGTTCTCCCACTCCCATGTCTTTCCCTGCTGGATGGGGAAGAGCCTTTCTTACTCTCCTCTGAGGTGACTTCCATGAGCTGCGGAGATAGTTCATAGCTTCTACCAGAGATGGCCGCTAGTATGAGTCATGACCTCTTTTACTTCGAAGATCAAAGGCCACTGAAATGTGGATCCTTTTGGAATGATGCATAGGACAAGGTTAGACTTCAGGAGACCGAAGTTTGAACTCAAGTCCCATCTATAAAAACTATTACAACACAATACAGCTCTTGTTACTCCAATTTCCCTGTCTTCAGAACAGGGAAAATTCAACAGTTTTGTAGTGTTGTGGGGTCACATAAAATATAATTTTAAGAATAAATATATTATCATTGATTATGTAGTATTTTATTGATATTTTATTAGTAGTATGTTATTGATATCATTGCCAATTAAATCTGTTTATCCATAATGTTTATTTGGGGATTTATAAAATTTTGATTTATTTTTATTTTTCTCTTTTTTTATTGTTGGTAAAAGTCTATCTAAAGTTCGAAAAATGTAACTTCTTTAAAATATGTTTTTCTATAGTAAAAGCAAAATGTTCCAAGAACATGGTAAGATTTTGATTTCAGCCACATCTTTTAAGCCTAAATCTTACAAAGCAAGTAAAACTGCTTAATCAAGTTAAGAGCATGTCACAAACTTAAAACCCAGGTTATCCTTCTCCACTGTGATGAGATTTCTATTTTCTCTTTTGGCTTCTTTACATGTTATTCCCTATTTGTTACCAAACTTTACACATTGCACGCACAATGCCTTCCAGGGATGATGTGATTTTCTTAACACCTGAAAGATCTAAGCCCACAAAAACACTAAGAAGGACGAACAATATTTTACACAACTCTACCAGTACAGAAGTGGTGGACCCATATAAAAATAGGGCATCAGTTACACCAAAGCCTGGCTTTTAATTTCACCCACATAGTTTACTCTTGGAATAGGCTTAAACTTAGAATCAACTTCCTCACTTAGAAAGTACAGTCTAAATCCCCATCCTAACAGTGCTGTTAGGAAGCTTGATGGTGACAATATGTGACATTCATGTCAGGCAATAAATATATAATAAACACTAGTTCTGCCCCTCTTCTGTTAGACACATAAATCTTTGATGTGAAGGCAGAGTCCATCTGATTCACACAGAAGCTACTTGGTAAAGTCTCATGTGCTGGTGGAAATGATGCTAACACCCAAACCACAGAGCCTACAAAAGAGGAACAGAACTCTAAATATCCAAGATACTAAGAAGCAGGAATCTCCAGTTAGAGCTGGCCAAATGTGCATGCATGAAGTCTTTGAAAGCAGGAGACTCATATGAAGCAACATTTGTACAAAACACACACACACACAGTATGGATTGGAGTAGTGGTTCAGAAGTTAAGAGCACTTGATACCGTGGCCCAGGTTCAGTTCCAATCATCCACATGTTGGCTCACAACTACTTGTAACTCCAATGCTAGTGGATACGCTGCTCTCTTCTGGGCTCTCTGGACACAGCATATGGCACATATACACACACCAAAGTAATAAATAAATCTTTAAAAACTCCTAGATGGGGAGATGGGGGAGAGCCTGGGGGAAGGAACAGGTGAAACTTCGGTCAGGATGTAATATATAAAATTAATAATAATAAATAAAATTATACTTAAATATAAAAAGTCCTAAAAAACTACTGACCCTTGAAATATATATGTCATCTCAGGTGAGTTCATGCATATTCTTACATTGGACACAAAAAACACCCCTTGGTCCATGAGTTAACAGTGACTTCTCATGCCCACAGCACAGAATAAAATACGATATGTTAGGAACAAGGGGGGAAGACAGAGTGATTAACAAGCTGTCACTCAGTAAACTGAATGGAATGTTTGACAGTCTGATCTTCACTTATCCTGTTAGAACTATATCTAGTTCAAATTACCAAGCTTTCAAGGATTAGAAAAAATGTGAGCAGAACCTGATTCCATTTAATATTTTAAAATTATACATGTGTATCCACTGTGCCCAGACGTGCAGTGTACTTCAATAACTGACCAATTTATGCCAGCAATTCAAGCCAGAACAATATCCAAACAACAATACCAAACTGGAAGGAAGACCTCAAGTGGAAAAACCAGGCAGCCTTGATAGCTGATGCTTTGCAGTCTGAATCTGTGGGAGTGAGCCACCTTCCTCCTCATCCTCTTTTCCCTGGGTTTTCCACTTTTACTCTTCTTCTTCTCCTCATCTTTTCCTTTCTCTTTCTCCTTCCTTCTCACCACCACATCATCCTCCTCTCCGGCTGCAGCGTCCTCCTTATCCCCTCTCCTTTCCCCAGTAATCCTTTGTTTCTCCTTTTCTTTCTCCAACTCTTCCTCCTCCACTTTACATGGACAGGTATCAACACCCCAAGAACTCTTGGGTGGGAATGAGGTCCAGGGACCTTGGCCTAGTATGGTAAAGCTATGACCACATGCCATTAGAATGTGTGAGGTGACGGGACAACAACCCCACACAGATGCTTATTAAACAGCGCCGTCTAGAGGCTACTGTGCTTGTCAACAAGATACATACAGGGAATCTGGGACAAGAATATCTATCCAAGATCCCAATATCTTTAAGTGTATGTGTATGTCTGTGTGTGTGTGTGTGTGTGTGTGTGTGCGCGCGCGCGCCTCTGTGCATGTATACATGTGTGTAAAAAGTATATGAGTACAAGTGTCCATGGAGGCCAGAACAGAGTATAAAATCCTTGGAGCTGGAGTTATAAGATCTATTTGATATAGATGTTGGGAACTGAATTTGGTTCCTCTGCCAACATAGCAAGTGCTGTTAACTTCTGAGCCATTTCTCCAGCCTCTACCACATCCAGTGGAGTTAATAACAGGTTAAAGAGTCTCTTAAGTGTTAACTACGTCTTCCATTAACAGGGGAATACTTTATAATTAAATACATATAGTATTCATTAATTTAGTACTTTAAAAATCATAGTCGAATTTATTTCCATGGATGGATGCACTCATACAAGGAATTTTGAGAACTGAAATGACTTTCTGTTGGCAACCTCAAAAAATGCTCAACTTCCAGTTTAGCTTTTGAAGAAAACTTGCTTGGGATCATTATCACTAAGAGTCAAGTAGACTTGGCTTCCAGGAAGTCCACAGTGGTAGCCTATCTCAAAGTGAACAGCACTAAGTCAAAATGGAAATCCACACTGCTCACTGATGCCCTGAGGCCAGGCATCCTTTACTCTGCCCAGAAACAAAGGCTGACCCAGAAGATCTCAAGGCAGAGTCTTCTCTCAGGAAAGAAATGTTGGCTCCACTCACCTTATCTCCAGGGCAAGGGAACACCACCCTTATCACTGCTAGTTGAAAGCCAGTTTTTTTCTTGGTGACATCACAACTCAGTCAGAGATGTTAAGCACATTGGGACATCTCTCTACTATTAAGAGATTTTGAATAACATAACAGGACATTTGTCCTGAGAAAAAGCTGATTTTCCATGTCTCAGAAGATATCATTTGCCAGCAGCTCTTAATCTAGGGGCAGGACCTTGTGAACTTCCATCTACAAGCAACACTAAGTGGGCTCAGTAGGTTATATATGTGTGGTGGGATGTATGTAAGAATAGTCATGAAAGATAAAGAGGCAAGAATCTGAGAGAGGGGGGTCATGGGCACAAGAGGAGCTGGAAGGGAAAGGGGTTAAATTCCCAAAAATGAAGTTAAGGAAATCAATTCATTTTTAAAAAACAGGCAATGAACAGGGCTGAAGAGATATATGGTGGGTAATCTACACAAGCCAGGCAATCTGAGTTTGATCCATGTAAAGAAAGAAGCACGACCTTCTTCTACAGTTTTCCTCTGACCTCCTCATGCACAATCTGTCACATGCCCCCACTCACATGCACAATCAACCCCAAAATGATTATAAATCAAAAATTAAAATATTTTTTAAATGAACTAATGAATAGCTGGTTGTGGGGGCTCATCATGTGTGCTTAGAGGTTGAAGTAGGGAGATAATGAGCTCATGGCCAGTCTGCATTGCTTTTCCAGATCTGCTTGGGTTAGAATGAGATCATGTATAAAATAAACAAAGAAAACCACAACATAAAACATAGTAAGTAAAAAATAAGAGATATAGAGATAAATATCATTTCCACTTTGATCTCAGGGCCTCAAGTTCCTCTTCAGCTCTCTGATCTCCTGAATAAGATGAATAGAAATTAAAACTGAAAGTGGAGAAAACTTTGTTTCCCAGGATGATTGTGAAGCCAACCCAAGTCATTCTGAAGCACGTCTATGAAATTAGAGAACCAACAGCACTAAGAGAAACCTTACAGTTCAGCCTCAGGGCTTTTATTTCATGGAAGCATCTGCACAAAGCATCCCAGAACTTGTATAGCTCTGACCCAGTGTGATGGCATGAGGGCTTCTAAGGAAGCTCAAGGGCCTTCAGAAGACAGGGTTTCTGAAAACTGAAAAATCTGCTTTTCTGTTCTGTTACCCTGTCTGTTGCCACTGTGAGATGATACAAATCTTGCATTCAGACATAAAGGAGACCAGCTTGGACTGTCTCCCAGTGTGACTCCTCGCCAGTACAAGAGAGGCTGACCCAACCAGGTAAGTCAGAATATATAAGCGTCACCTCTGTCACCTATGCTTAATGAAACCAGCCTCAGGTTGATTGGAAATCAGAAGACACATCTCTTCTTGTGAAAAGAAACAATTCCTTTTTAGATAATAATATATCAAATTTCACCTGAATCAAATTAACCTTAATCAGCATAATACGATATTACCCATCATGTTGTGGATAACCACCACGTTTTGAATCCATTTTTTGAGGTTAGAGATAATGAATAGAACACTGTTTCAAGGCATTAACAGGTTTAATAATTATCTCAGTCACACGGAGATTAATTTATTTGACCTCATATTTTCTGTAACATCTAGAAAGATGCTTTCTACAGAGTGGGACCAAATAATGTTAAAATTATTTAATAATGGAACTGTCACCTGGCTTATAAACTGCAACGGACTTAACACTATCATGAGGCCAGATACAAAACTATCTAAGTAAAGACTAGAGGCTGCAGACCAGCTGAGAGCAGATCCAGAGGCATTTTAAAAGCTGTGTTCTGAGATGTGCAAAACTTCATCCTCACCATTCTTTTCCAATACTCGCTGCAGGAGGCAAAACTGAACTATACCCAAGAGAACAAAGTTAAACAATTCCTTCAAACTCCACGAATCCAAGACAAATAGAAGTGCTTCCTGCCAAGGACATTCCTCCAAAATATTGGCAATGGTTTTCATTTTTAATATAACTTCTTTAATATGTACACACCACACACACATACATATACTAGCCCTCAAGTGCCACCTAGCATGACCTATTTTTGATAGAGGCCTCTCTCTGCACATGGAGGCTTGCTGATTAGCACAAACTGACTGGGCCGTGCATCCCTAAGGAATCTGCCTGTCTCCAGCTCTTCATCCCTGGAATTATAAACATATCCTGTCTTACATGATGTTTTGCATGGGCTTTGTGGATTGAACTCTAGTCTTCCTCAATGCATGCTGAACATTTTATCAAATAAGATCTTGTCTAAACTCGTCATTTTAAAACAAACCCTTGAAAGTTGTTACAGTCCATACAGGAGGCTGAAGGTAACCACCAAAGAGGCTAATGCTGGTCATTAAGAGTTCATAAAAATGGACTCTGAAATTCTACACACAAGTCCAGCTTCAGCTAATTGCAATGTACTACCTGTCAAGAATGTCTGATAACTGCAAATATTAAATCAAAGGCAATTCTTCTGGGTGAAAACATTAAGCAGCAAATAAAGGCATATATTTACAGAAGAGCACACTATAACAAAATCCAACATAGTATATATATATTATACATTGTTAAATGGTTTTAGTTTTGAAAAGTAGCATTATTAATTAATTTGATCCCAACTTAAAGATGTATACTTAATGAATACATAGCAAACATGCCTTAGAAGAATGTAAATACAATTTTTTTAGTTCCTTTCCCCTTTCTCTTATTCTAAAAACAAATCAGTCATCAAGTTACCTAGAGCTTGTCTCTTTAGCCTCTATCACTCTTTCTCTTTTCCTTTACACCATCTTAATCATTTTCCTCTTAATTTTCCAAGTTACAATACTTATTGTGTGTGGAGGGGGACGTGAGATCATCACAATGTGCCATTGGAAGTCAGAAGACAACATTCAGAAGTAAATTCTCTCCCTTTATAATGTGGGATTCCCCTCTGCATGCTGTGATTACCATTAACAAATAAAGAAAGCTGGCTTGAGCCTATAGCATGGCAGAACAGAGGTAGACAGGAAAAACTAAAGTGAATTCTGGGAGAAAAAAGGTAGAGTCAGGAGAAGTCATGTAACCTGCCGGAGACAGATGCCAGACCAAATCTTGCTTGTAAGCCACAGTCACATGGCGATACACAGATTAATAGAAATAGGTTAAATTAAGATGTGAAAGTTAGCCAATAAGAATCTAGAGCTAGCCAGGCGGTGGTGGCGCACGCCTTTAATCCCAACACTCAGGAGGCAGAGGCAGGCGGTCTACAGAGCTAGTTTCAGGGCAGGCTCCAAAGCCACAGAGAAACCCTGTCTTGAAAAACCAAAAAAAAAAAAAAAAGAGCTAATGGGCCAAGCAGTGATTTAAATAATATAGTTTCTGTGTGATTATTTCAGGAGTGTGGGTGGCTGGGAAACAAACAAGTGGTCTCCTACTACACCTTTACTCTATGGAGTAAAATTCAGGTCATCAAGTTTGACAGCAAGTGCCTTTACCTCCAGAGTCACCTCACCAGTTCTTTTCTTGATCATTTTGTTTGTAGACATTCTTCATTCCACCAAAAAAATCTCTAGAGTTGTTCTACAATGGACATTCCCAAAAGCCACCCCCTACTGCAAGCTGATAGATAGATAGCCTCAGGCATTATCAGGATTTCAGAATGCCATTCTAGTGCTTAGAGTAAATCTAACCAGTAGACAATTTTCAATAAACAACCACCTATAAAACTAACTTATGCATTGCATGTGTGTATATGTGTGTTATGTGTATGTGTTTATATATACATGAGGATTGCATGTGTGTGTATCTGTGTGTGGCAGTCAGGGTTGGCATTTGGCAATCTTTGGTATCATTCCTCATGTTCCTCCCACCTTGCTTTAATAAACAAACAAAAATATTGTGGTTATCATATTGTGTGTATAATGGGGGAATTATATGTGTGTGCCACTGTACACATGTAGAGGTCAAAGGAAAGCACTGTGAAGACTGTACCAGCCTTTCAGCCCATGCGGATCCTGAGAGTAAATTCAGGTTCTGAGCTTTGGTTGCTTTTCTTCACTGAATCAATTCACCAGTTTCCACAATGTTTAGAGGCAAAGTCTCTCTCTAGTCTGCAACGTACCAAGTTGGCTATATAGGCCAGGACTCCCCAGGACTTGACATATCTCCACATCTGTAGATGACACCTCACTTCACCCAGCTTTTTAACATGAATTCTGGTGATAAACTCACATCCTCATACTTGCCTGGCAAGCACTTTGCAAACATCTTGCCACTGAAGGCATGCATTTTTCCTAGACATCTACAATCCAAACTAACACTATTTCATCAGCTTTCCATCTTGCTGTCTTTAAGTCCCTTTTATATAATCCAGAGGCTCATTCTCCTTACCAGGCTTACTATATGCATAACAAGTGTTGTCTTATGCCATTCTTTCCACGTAAATCTCCTTCCACATAATTTCTATGTTATTTATTTTTCAGATTAATTTACTTTTAACTGACATAATATTTGTGAGGCATAATATGATGTTTTGATTTATGTACACATTGGGTAATAATCAAACTAGAGTAATCTGCATATTCATCTCCCTAAATTTTGATTATTTTTGTGGTGAAGAAATTTAAAAACTTCTACCTATTTTGAGACATACAATGTCTTACTATTAATTATGTTTACTATACCGTGCCATGAAATATCAGAATTTATTCCCCCTACCTAGCTGTAGTATTATAGACTTATTTACTAACTCCTCCTCATCATCCCTCCTCCCAATTCCTCGCCGTCTCTAGAGACCAGATTCAACTTGCAAATGCTGTTAGATCAACTACTTCAGACTCTGTTTATCAGGGAGGTCATTTAGTGTTTGTCTGTTTGAGCCTGGCTCAAACTGCATATACTATAATATCTTCCATGACAGGATTCTACACATTTTTAGAAGTATTCAACATGCCACCATGTATGTGTAAATAATGTGTGTGTGTGTGTGTGTGCGTGTGTGCGTGTGTGTGTGTGTCTGTGTGTACCACCCAACTATTAGGAGGTATTTTATTAGATAACTTGGCTGCTGTGAGTAGGCTTCATGAGACATTACTATTCAAGTGTTCTCACACAGAGTGTCATCATTTCCTACGGTGTGAGTGTGGACTGTTGGATAGTTCTATTCTGGAGATCCACATATGGGTCTATATTTCATGTGGAGTTGCCATATGGTTTTCTATAATGACTGTACCCACTTATACTCCTTTACGTCTGCAAGAATTCCCTTCCTTTGAGTCTTCTCCAACACTTGTTTTTTTTTTTATGACAGCCATTCTAATTGGAGCAAAATCTTGTCTCACTGCATTTGTTCTGCATTTCCCTGTTGACTAATGGTATTGATCATTTTTAATACACCCTTTGCCCATGTCTTTGCTTTCTTTCCATATAGACTTTTTGCTCATTTAACATGCCTTGCTTACTGAATGGAGATCTTCCAAATATGTAAAGTGCCGTTTCCTTTACTTTATTCCTGTCTCTTGGAGACACTGAATTGTTTCTACCTGCATCTGCCTTGTGACATATTTTTCCAGCCACATTTGGAAATCAGACAGTCACAACATTCAGTTTCACAATATGTCAGTCATTCGATTGTGCAATATTCATTGTATTCTGGTATCCGTGAATAACCCCTCAAGCACTCAATAATTTTAATGCTTTTTTTCCCAATAAAATTGGATTAGATAAACAAAAGAATCCCTAGTCTGACTTTACAGTGATTAATTTCTGTTATTGTAAGAATTTATAAAGTGGAAATATTAACTTAACTTTACGATTGTTTCCTCTTTGTGTTAAAGAAAACAAACAGATTGATTTACCCAGCAAGTAAGCATTAGTTCTGCCGAACTGAGTTGGAATAATTCAATTGTTCATTACAGGGTGAGAAAAGGCCTCTGATTCTCCTGTCACTATCAAGGAAGGAAGTAACACACATGAGCAAAACAGTCAAAATGCTTTATGGAGATGTTTGATCACAACCCCTCTTCACTGCTAAATACTATATTTCTACTATTCTAAAAACTAAAAATCACAATACTCTTTAGTAATGGTAAGCATAAGCCAGGACAAAAGTTTTAGCAGTATTGCAAGCAGAGCTCTGTTTTTGGCTTGTCAGATGGCAAAGAATGCACAGACATGAGAGAGAAGCCCTGTGGGTTGATAGATTTGATCAGGAGCTTCCCAGAAAGTCTGCATGGTGATTTAGAGGCAAAATCTATTTGCCTGAGCAGATGTTATTCATCAAATATATAAAACTAGTGGCCAACGTTCAGAATTTGCAGGTACCTGGATATTTCAGAACAGGTCGGCTAGTTAATCTGCAAAGAGCCTGGCTTCTATCATTAACCAGATAGGTCTTCGGATCTATTGCATAAAATTGAGAGAATTTATAGTTCAATAATTGATTTTGTTACTGATTTGAATAAAAATACCTGATACAATTTTATGAAGAAAACATTTTTATTTTTCAAAGTGCCTTATCAACAAGATTTCAGAACTTTTGAGTTGTTTTCATTTTACATAAAAATCAAATATTTTATTCAATAAGTAGCAGGGCCACCTGTGAAGAAATTATCTACAACTGTGTGGAGGGAACAGAACTCATTCCTAACCCCGTTCACCCCCAGGAAATTCTGAAGCATCTACAGCCCCAAGGCTTGCAGAATTAGAGCTGAAACACACACAGTATGTGTCAGCTATTTTCTTATCTATAAATAAAATATATAGTTGTTCCACTATAGATATATTTTTTGTAAATGAATTTTAGTTTAGTTAGATTTTTTTAATGGATAGCTTAATTTGGTAAAAGAAAATTAATCAAGTGTCCTGATAATAAATGATTTATGTTAGTAATACATCACTGAAACCTCCCAAATAACTGTCGTGAAGGTTAAATGACTCACCTCTTTGTCTCTTACCACTGTTTTTGATAATTTCATATTGCTTTCAGATAACACTCTAAATGAATAATTATAATAATCTATATGTTTATACACCAAACCATTAGGCCATAAGCTTGATAAAGTTTTAGGAATATAGAAATGTAAATGCTGGTATCTGGAAGAATTAGTGAAGAGAAAATTAAGGTGCTGCTCACATATTGGAATATTACTCAGCCGCAGAGAAGAACACAATCGTGTCTTCTGCAGGAAAATAGGAGAAACTGGAGATCACCATATCAGCTAGCACAAGCCTGGCCATGAGCCATAAATAAATAGTACATGCTTTCTATCGTATGTGCAGCCTGCTGGGAGCAAAAGAAGACCATGGAAGTAGAAGGGGGCTGGCTACTAGTGGGACAGAAGCAAAAGGTGCTGAGATCTGTGTGTATGTGTGGAAATACAACGAAGGGTCGGGAGATGGCTCAGGCCGAAAAACACTCGTCTCCATGCCTGACAATCTGAATTCAATTTCTGCGACCCTCATCAGGAAGGAGAAAACTGATTCCCAAAACCTGTTCTCTGACCTCCACACATGCACGTGTGCTCACAGACACTGAATAAATCAATACAAAACACACATGGAAATGTCAAGGCAAAAGTGACTGTTTTATACAGTGGATATGCATTAATGAAATTCATGAAAATTGGCAAGGTAGAGTTATATATAGAGAGAATGATGTCATGGGAAAAACACCACTAATACAAAAGATGAATTTACCTGACTTGAAAACATTTCTAAAAACATAATCCATTTTCAATGTGCTGAGGCTTCACTTGCATTGGATGAGAAATTGCCAGTCAGCAACGTCTAATAACATGGTGGAAACAAAATAACTAGGTTCAGTTCCCTGTAACTAGCGGGACTGATGACAGTCGTACTAGGCCCTGGCTCATCAGAACACAACATGAAGCAGATTATGAAATTAAGATTCTGAACAATTATTTATCATCATGTGAATAATCCCAGCTTGCCCAGCTGTCTGACATGACCACAAAGCCCAAGCAGGCATGCACAGCTACACTTCCTCGACTGTCTGAGTGAGAAACAACAGCTGGAACACTTTCAGTGAGAGTCTTGCAAACACATGACTAAAACTATAAAATCAAGTGGATGTCCACCCTAAGCTGGGCTCCCACGTGTTCACTGCAGCCTCTATGTTCACCCAAATGGTTGGCTCCCCTCTGAAACTACACACTAATCACCCTATCTGGATCTCCCTCTGTAGTCAAGTTGCAGGTTTATGGAGCCCTGGGTAGGACACTGCACTTCAGCTTTCAAATAAGTAAGGCATGGCTGAAGGTGGCAGATTCAGTACACATATTTACCACTTCTATTTTCTCACACCCCATCGAAATAACCGTAAGAGTAATGTTCTTTCAAAGGCATTCAGTTTTCTTTTAAAGGCATCAATGGCAGAAAAAAAAAAGCTTCAATATTTTGAAAACCACATATCAGAGAAAAGAGGTGCGAGCTCATTTAGGAGCACTGAGAAAGTGGAATCCTCAGCGAGACACGCGAAAGCCCAGAACAAACCAATTTGCACTGCAAAACTGTCAGAGATGCAGGGATTTGAAGCATCCACTTCTTCTGCAGCAAAAGAAAGAGAAAAAGTGAGAATTTTAAAACATGCCTGTTGATCTGTTCTCCAAACAGCAGCTAGAACTGCAGGTGCAGCTAGGTTGTCATAAACAAGGGAATTTTTCTTTATGGCCGTATTTTGCTTCATTGTGCATATGCCCAAATTGATTTTATTTGTGTATTGGTTGACCCTTGTCTTGGGTACTATGAACAACACTGCCATGAATATAGGCACGCAGACATCCATCCCCTTAGCATACCCACTTCAATTCCTTTGAGTACATATGCAGAGAAGTGCAGAGGGGGACCATGTGATACGTCTAGCTTCAAAATTCTTATGAAGTGCTGCTCTGATTTACAAAATGGTGCTGTGGTGACACACAACTGCTCTTGGAAGGCTGAGGCAGGAAAATTATCTTGAGTTCAAGTCCAGCTTTGGCTAAGAAATGAGACTCTATCTCAAAAGAGATAGGAGAGTCACATTAATTTAACTTTCCTACCCAAACAGAAATTCAGTACTACATGATGTCTTATGTTGGATGTAAAATAACAGTTTCAGAAAAACAGGGTGATGGCCAGCAAAAGCTGAGATGGGAGAATGGGGCACTAAATTTCAGTTACATATGAGGAATTAATTTTAGTTTATTATGCAGCATGGTGACTATGGCTAACAATAATATTCTGTGCATTTTAAAAAATGTCAAGAGATCTTTACCAAAGGTGGTAACAGATACATTACCTATTTGCTTTAATCTGTCCATGATGTATACACAAGCTGAAGTATATGACACTATATCCTACAAGTTCGTACAATTATTCATCAATTTTGTAAAGAATTTTGTACATTTTGTAAAGGGCCAGAAGATCTGAGTGACAACTGAACACTAGCTGGTCACCTGGTCACATGAAGTCAGGAGGCCCAAGAACCATTCACTTGTCAGCAGATAGCCTGTTGTTCGTTTTCATCTAAAGGGCCTAACAATAGAAACAAGGGCACCAGGAAGATGGCTGTTATCCTTTAAAAATCCTGAGAAAATAAAAATATGCAATACAAAGAAAGAAGAGACATTCTTGTATAGATTTTATAAAGTGGAGAAATGGGGCAAATAGACCCAGGGATGTAGTCAATGTCTGTGGCAAGAGGAAATTCGGGGAGAATTGAATTGTGCCTAAGTAGCTCTGATAGAGAGGAAAACACCTTTTCAGATGGGTTTGGATATCTTTTATGAAGAGATCAAGACCATAAAATTAGATGTTGCCTACAGGTCCCTAATTTTTAAGTCCTAACATCGAAATAATGACATCTTTTGTGTGTCTCCCTTCAATTTATTAGAAGTGAAACTCACAGAACACTCTAACGTCTTCTTGAATCATCTTTAAGAAGGAAGGTTTCCCTGGGAAGATCTCAAGTGGTTTGCTGGCTGGGGTGGGGCAGGATGATTTGTACTGAACAGGAAGAGGAAATGTGATGCTTATTTCTGAATAGAACCATCATGATAAAGTGGGTTGGTCCATAATGCCTCTGTAGTCCCAGGGGATTAGTATGGTTCTTTTTTTTTTTTTTTTTTTTTTTTTTTTGTCTGCTTGCAATGATCTAGAGTCACCTGGGGAGATGGACTCAAAGAGGGTTTGTCTCAGTCAGGTTGGACTGTGGGCATGTATGTGGGGTGATACTTTTGGTAATGTTTTTGGAGTGAGCAGATTTACCCACAGTGGGGGGGCACTATTCACTGGGCAGGGAATTCTGAAGTGTAGAAGGATAGAGAAGCAAGCTGAGCACAGGCATGTAACCATTATCTCCTCCCTCTGGGCACTCGGTTATGAAAGGTGACTAGCTACTTCAAATTCTTTGGCTTACCCTATTATAGCTGGTAGACTGGAATGATGAGCAAAAGCGAACTCCTTCCTCCCTAAGATGCTTTTGTCAGCACATTTTATCACAGCAACAAAAGTGAAACTAAGACAGTCGGAAAGGGATGGAGGCAGAGGAATTTGCTAGGACACTTAGTAAAAGGAATCATCCCTGGCTCTGATATTACAGATCTGTTGATTTAGGAATGACTTATAGTCCTATAATATGCATTATATAGTTCTGACACCCAGATTTCAAAATTTCTAGTGCAGCCCACGAAGTTCTGCTTCTTCTGAGATGCCTTGCTCCAGACTTGAAAAGAATAATTTTGAACATGAATAGTTTCATAATTTAGTCAGCAAAACTCAGTGCTTGACTTGCAAGCATGAGGAACAACATCTAAGGCTACCTTCTGGTCTCATTCTACACACATGTGCATCCCCCACCCTGAATCTTGAACCAAAAGTCCATTCAAGGTAAACTGATTAATGGATTACTAGGAGGAGGCTCTCAATCATTCAGCTTCAGTCAACACGGCAGTTATCAAATACTGTAGCCAGAAACGAAGCTGTTAAATAATGATTTTTGAATAATCCACTTGACCAGGCATTTCAGTTCTGGTGCTTATGGAGAGAGCACAGTCCTTTCAAGGATGACAAACTGTCTTTGTACAAATGGCAGAGTAGCTGTGTAGGATGATATATAGGAAGAGATGTGTTTGAGGGTGGGAGGCTAGACAATTTGAAACTTTGAACAAAGAGCTACCCTTCAATTAGCATCTCACAGGGTGAGAGGCTGGTACAGGTCTGCTTGTCTCTTCCTTGTAGATTCAAATAAGAGATCAGCCAGCAACAGACTTCCATCGATGTTTTGATTGTCCTGGCTGGGAACAACAGCTCAACAATACTTTGCCAGATGTATTTTTCTTACTGTGCTTTTTATAAAAATGATATTTATTCCCACTGACAAAAAAAGGAAGATCTGTTTTAAACCTCCGTTGAGTTAAATCAACATTTGATTTAACCCATTTTCTTATTTCATCAAGAGTTCCCTGTCTAAGCAGAAGAATCATCTGAATGGGGCTGGAAAGAGAGCTAAATTTAAAAAGTGCTTGTTATGTGCAAGTAGGTAATTGTGAGTTCAGATCTCCAGAACCCACTTACTGTACATGAAGATGGGCGTGGTAGGGTACACAGGCAACCTAGACCTGGGGAGGCCGACACAGAAGGATGTCTGGGGATACTTGGCTGTACAGTCTAGTCAAATGGGTGAGATTCAGTGAGAGACCCTGCCTTGGAAATAAGTTGGAGAGTGATGGAGAACAGACACCTGGCATTGACTTGGGGCTCATTCTTATGGCTATATCCAGACAGGCATGCTGTCCAAGCAGAAACAGCAAGAAACAGCACAGGGAAAATCTCTGAACAGAAAAGTAAGCAAATGATGTATTTTTCCCATACTTGTGGCACCTGTAATCCTATCAGGTAGGAGCCTGAGGTAGGAGGATTAGTGGTTCAAGTCCAGCCTGGGTAACACGTCATGTTCGAGAGCAGCCTGAGCAATAAAGCCATGCCTCAAACAGTGATGACAACAACACAGTTACTGGTGTCATTCCAAGACCTTTTGGAAAGGTCTGATGAACCCCTTCCCTAGGAAAGCTCCAACTAGAGAGAAGGCCTGAGTGTGTAAATGTGAACCAAAAAGAAACCAAGCTGAGCTTATGTTATCTTAGTCATTGTTTTTCACCTGGCTGTGTAGGGAACATGGAGAAATCACTCTTCCAAAATATAAAACTTAATGTACTAAACACATGGGTTTTGCTTCCCCTCTCCTCCTCCTCTTGTTTTGCCTTCTAGCCTCACCATTATTTATTATTATTAGGAAAAATAAAGTGAAAGCCCATTTGTTCATTTTAAAGAAATATGTCTCTATATAGCCTCCCCTGTGCCAGTCTACATGGTCTCAGTTCTGGGGACTGTGAACTATATCCTGTTCCTCTTCATAAGGGATAAGTTCTGACAGCGGAATGGAGAGTAACAGCTCACAGAGGAGATGCCATTTGGAATGTGGCAGGTGTAACTATCAAATTAAATATACTGATGCAATCAAGTGAACATATTCAAGCTAAACTTTAGAAGCAAAGGAGCCATCCTCACCAGGTTCTCAAAAGAACATTGCAATCAAAGGGATACTAAGTGCAAAGTCACTGAGAGAGTTTGTGTCCCTAGACACAGAGATGTTACCAGCAATGAAATATTTCTTAGGGTGTAATTATTTCCTAATTGGATCAAGAGAAATTCTATTATTGTGGGACCAAGACAGTGTGAGGCCCAAACAAAGAAGGATTCAAAGCCTATCTCTGGAATAACCTACTGGGGAGTGAGAACTCCGGTTGCAGGCATGCTGTGTACTTTGAAAATCTAAAGGAAAGGCTTATCTAAGACCTTGTATTTGATAAAAGAATACAGCATGCTGATCTCTCTGAAAGTTTGGTGAGGTAAGGACTCTCATGGAAGATCAATTGATAGATTGGGTTGTCCCAGCTGCCTTTGCTATGATGACCAAATCTGATGACTTGGCAGGCCAGGCTGTCAGCAAGCCCTGTTCATTTACAAAGCTAAAGACAACTCCTGACTATCCCATAATGCTTTGTGTCCTGTCTCATCATATTGATTGACCTTGTATGATTCAAGGACTCTCTGAGAGATTGATTTGTTCAGAAAAGAAACTAGCTAGAAGTGTGAGTAATTTTGTTGTTGGATATATTTTTATCTCCACTTTATGCTTGAGTTGATCTTGTTTTCTTTCTGTAAGCAGGAAGAGCTCCTTAAAGAAGCCACGGTTCGCTGAGTGACACTGAGGCTTAGGGTTGCTAGTCTCAGCTCCCAAGAAGCATTCTGTGAGCATCGTCCTTATGCAAGGCAGAGACTGGGCACTCTCAGTTACTGTGCTTCTTCTCTTCTCTGGTACAGCCCTAAGGTAGTGAAGAGCCTTCTGCACACAACACACACCTCCCTCATCACAGCTCAAAATTCTGCATTCTATGTATGCCCTGGAAATCTCATAATCTTTTGACCCGTCAACATATTTCCAAATGCTACCTTTACTTTCTTTAAAATACTTTATAATCATAATCTAATAACTGTCGTCATTGTAGGTTTAATCTATAATTAGTCATTTAGGTCAGTTTTCATTCAGGATGGCTTGCTTGAATTTTAATGTAGAATCTAAACTAGGTTCTTTGTACCTTCAGTTCTGGAAATGCTTTGAGGTGGATTTTTAAATGGGTTTCTTGCTATTGGCAATTGATGGTGGCTGGGGGAGGGTGTGGCATTCTTCTTTGAGGATGAAGCCTCTGGTAGGCTCACTATGCTCCAGCAGATGGGCCAACACTCATTTACATATGGGTAGTACTATTGTATTTAATAGAATTTTTTTTTAAAAAAAAAGGATGTGAAATTAGGAGAAAGAGGTGATGGTTGGAATATATGGGAACTTGGGAGAGGAAATAGGATTTGGATATGATCATGTTTTTTTGCACACATGTATCAAATTCTCAAAAAAAACACAAACATAAAAACCCCCGAACTTCTTAAAAAGTGAAAATTGGAAAAAAAAAGAAACAAAAACTTCTGGGCAAAAGGGTATTGACTTCATACAATGTATTTTGATCTTCTACAACAGAATGCTTTTAAAGTAAATTCTGGCTATAACTTGGCATGCTGGGCCCTGAAAAAAAATATGACCCAGGGCTTATGTTAAATTCTTTAAGGAAGGATACTTTCTATTTTGTCCTTTAACAGTTAAGACAGCATCTATTCTCATTTTTACTTTTTGGAATTATATTTTATTTTCTTAGATCATACTCGAATTCCATTACCATTTGGGGAACTAGGCTTTCTTCTATTAGAGTCCCCAGCAGGGACTCTAAATTGTGTGTCTTATTCTCTGCCTATATGTCCCACTTGAAACTCAAGCGTAGGATATGACAATTCCACAGAACCATGTCCACTTTATCATTTATCATTTCCCGTCTCATAGCAATTACGTTGCACACCTGGAAGTCCATCTGCGTATTGAAAAGAATGTAGAGGACTTTTACCTGGAATATTGTTGGCAAAAAGAGAAAAATCAAGAGCCAGAGAGAGGTTACTGAGGGTAGGAGTAAGAGAAAAAGACAGAAATGAATGATTGGACACTTGCTTCAGTGAAAAAAAAAGTCAACTGAAGATTTCTCAAGTCAGATAATCTTTGACTGCCTTAATTTATCATAGCAAAGACTGGATCCTCATTCTTAAGACAATTTTGCTATCCTCAATTCAAGAGCACTAGTAGGTGAGCATCCACTTTGGTCTCTATAGCAACAGATTCATTTCTAAATTCTTATCAGTTACTAAGAGATGCCAGTAAAGAGAAATGGCGTAACTTAGGTCTGTTGGCCTACTACGGTGTTTGCCAAGCTTTTAAAGATGTCTTGGAGTGGTCACTCTGATCCATTCAAAGTGAACCTAGATTTCAAACATTCTATAGCTTCTAACATATGCCTACCAAATAGTTTTAATCCTAAGACCCAAGACTTGTGTCAAAACACTTCAGAGGTACAAAAGAAGACCTGCTAATAAAACCTAACAAATTACCTCCATGTTTACATAAGGTATCAGTCTATCTCAGTTGACCAAAGCAAGTGGATTATCTTTACTCAGCTACTTCTGGAGGCCAACAGGACCACATTTCATCTCCTTTTCAGCCATGCTGCCTATCTGAATGACTGACTCTAAAGTTCTGTGCCTAACTTCTAAGTGTACAGAGGCCTGAGCCCTGTGTGTACCAGTCTAGTTTCCAGGTATTCCAGACAGCTGTCCACAAAAGTCTTATGATTTTAGAAGGGTTCTTATTACGTTCTTCCCTAGCCATGTCAGTAATTATGATTTCCCCCATAGTGTTCATTAAGATAGGAACACATAGCTCAGGGCATCTATAGCATGGGGAACAGAAAAGAAACAGATCTGAACTAGACACACCCAAGGAGGCATTCTTTTTTGGCTGTTATCTCTTCTCTGGGAAAGTCACAATAACCTTGATAACGTGGGGTTTATTATTTAAAGTTAATAAAACCAAATAAGAGCACGTGGAAGAAGACAGAATATAAGTTTCCCTTGACACAGTGCCTTCTTCCTGGCCCCGGCTTATTCTATTTCCAAGTGCCTCCCAGATAGTGTGAGTTCCAGTTTGGCCATTTTACTGCTAGAAAATCTGAGGTTTTGGGATCTTTCTATCTTTCCTAAAATAGCTTCATAAGAAGACATAAAGCAGGTTTCAATTCCAGTGTCTCTCAGATGCTAGGCAAGTACTTTATCAACTGAGCTGCAGCCTAGGCAAGGCCTGCATCCACAAGCAATTGCATCTATTGGCTCTTGTGCTTGCCCTCCTATAGGAAGGGAATGAAGCAGAGTAACAGTTCCTAGCTAATGTTATCTTTCAAGTGGCACATCCTTTAGAATCTTTTCATTTTTCTATGAGACCTGATATGGAACCCTGACATCGGACTTAACTGTAATTGTATGGGCCTTTTTAGCTGCATGTGGATACAGAAGACACAATGGAAATCTGTTTTTTTTCCAGATAAAACAAAATCAATTATTCACAGAAAAATATTTAATACACAGAAAAATACATGCAAGGTAATTTCTAGGTAATGCTTTTCTTTTATGTATTTATTCATTTGAGGTGGGATTTCATTCCCTTGGCTGTCCAGGTTGCTCTTGAACAGAAAATCCTCATGCCTCATGCTTCTGAGTTGCTGGCGTAGCAGGCACATGCCACTACTGAGTCTATCTTTACACACAAGATGTTAATACTAAGATGAGGCATAACTACAGCCTCGCATTCAAGGACAACCTAGGATCTCAGAGAAATTTACATTTGTTTATGTACAAAGGTTTGATTGCATGAAACTTCACAGGAGTGAAAATTTTTCTAAACTTCAAGTCTGTGTTCACACCTTTCCTAAATCTTTTATTTAGTCACGCTTTGGTTTAAAATCACACCACACTGCCCACACAAATAGGCTTCTATATTTATCTTTGTCAACACTCATCTTTATACTCATCGCTGTACCCAAAATGAATTGCTTATAAGTCAGCTATAACATAGTTATATAATAAAATACTATTCAGCCAGGAAGCATATGTTTAGAGATTATTTATTTACGTGGAAACATGTTCACAAAATATTGACTAGAGAAAATAGATTACAAAATACCACATTATTTTTTAAATCAAGGCATAGTACAAGCTTGTATGTATTCGCACATCTGAAAGCTTGTAAACATCAAAAAGGCACACACTCAACTTTTAACAGTAATTGAATATAGGGAATAGCATGGAATCTTTTAATGTATATTTTATTATTTAATCTTTATTCTTAATAATGATTACATATGCATGTTATGCTACAAAGAACAAAACAAAATAATAATAATAGAAAGGCCACTGTTTTCTGAGGTCATGTGTCCCTGAATATTACCTCACTTGCATGTCATACAATGTTGAGGAAGAAGGTTTTGTTTTTCTCTGTAGATGTATAAAATAATGTATGTATAAATGACTTTTCAAGCAAATGTAGAGCTGTCAAGAGGACAAGAAAGGAATGTTGAGGGGAAAGGAAGACAAGAAGCGTTAAGATGGGGTACAGAAGGGAATACACTCACATAAAAGACATGCTTGTATGGAAATGTGAAACTGAATAAACCAAACAACAAGGAAGGGTTTGTGTAAACTTGGCTATATTTTTACATCATGATCTGACTGCAAATGACCTTTATGGACCTCACTACATCCTCAGACCACCACATGTGGGCTCTGTGAGGAAGCCCACTCACTGCGATCATTTGAATGAGAAATCTCCCAAGAGGCTTGTGTATTTTAATACTACATTCCCTTCTGTTATTGAGGGAAGCTGTGGAATCTTCAGAGATTGGAGCCTTGATGGAGGAAATCCATCCCTGGGTTTAGCTCTGCCTCTCTTTCTCTGTCTCCCTCTTTGCTTCCTCTGTGTACACGAAAATGGGATCTCTGCTTTCTGAGTGCCATGCCTTCCCTGCAGGTGGACTGTGCTGCTAATGGAGCTGTATACTAAAACAAAACCAAACAAAAACTAAAAGAAATCCCTTTCCTCTAACTCGTCCTTTTGTCATGGAATGTTTTCACAGCTACTGCTATACGCACTTACATTACATTCTAGTGCAAAGCTGCTGAGATTGGGACAGTGATGTCTCAGGCACTTAAGATAGATTTGTGTCTCCTCACAGCAGTGTTTCACTGTGCTTCTTAATTACCTGACTTTCAGTAGCAGTTTGCACATTAAGGACATGGATCCAACAAGCTAATAAAAATCATGGATCCATGTATTTCATGTGTAATTTTATTTTTAAAAAATACAAATAAAAAGTACTTTGCTAATTTGACAAAATGAAGAACGCCCAGGTCCTCTCCCAAAGGGATTTCTGCTTTAATTGTGAAGATTCTTCTCTCAAACTGTATGAGCGCCTGAGTGTGTGTGTGTGTGTGTGTGTGTGTGCAATACTGAGTTTAGGAAGGCATGTGTGGAAGTCAGAGATAGAATATGGGGTGTCTCCCACCAGTTTGAATAAGTTAGACTGTAGTGACCTGATGGAGGAAGGTCATTGGTTAATAAAGAAACTGCCTTGGCCCATTTGAAAGGCCAGCCCTTAGGTGGGTGGAGTAGACAGAACAGAATGCTGGAAGAAAGAAGCCAAAGTAGGCAGTGGCCATGATTCTCTCACCCGACACAGATGCAGGTTAAGATCTTACCAGTAAGCTACCACCTTGTGGTGGTACACAGATTAATAGAAATGGGTTAGATCAATATGTAAGAGCTAGCCAATAAGAGGTTATAACTAATGGGCCAGGCAGTGTTTAAAAGAATACAGTTTCCGTGTAATTATTCCAGGGTAAAGCTAGCCGGGTGGTGGGATGCAGCCCCACCGCTCCCACCACTACAGTGACCCCTTAGGATCCATCTTTTTTTTTTTGCCATGCCTGCTCCCGCCCCCAGCCCCATGGAAGGGTAAAAGGCACATGTTGGCATACCTGGCTTGTACGTGGGTACCGAGGATAGAACTCAGGTGTCAATGATTGCATAGCAATCACTTTACCCACTGAGCCATCTCCCTAGCCCCATACTTAGCAGACAAAACATTTCATTACTTTAAAAAAATACGTAGAAGGGCTGGAGAAAAGGCTTGGTAGTTAATAGTGCTTGCTGCTCTTGCAGATGCCAGTTCACTTCTCAGCACTCAATGTGGGAGGCTCACAGCCACGTGTAATTCCAGTTTTCTTCTGACTTCTGTGGGCATCTGCATTCACGTGCATGTGCACACATACAGACACATATACATATGCATAAATAATACAGTACTTATAACTAAACAGTGAATGGCTACAGAATTGAACCAGGATGCAGCGCACACATGGTCCAGGCAATCACAGTCTGTATTCTCACCAAGGCCCATCAGTGAATAGTGCATGAAGAAGAAAACAGCTCACTGCCTCTCAGGGTTGCACATCTACCGTTTTAGTACCTAGAATAAGGATTAAAGTTTTCTTATGGTTCTGAACTGTAGTTTAGTACTTAGGATGCATAGTTTTGTTTTTTTTTTCAGTCATTTATAAGAAAGAGAAGCATACTTAGGCATTTTGGTGACAGAATTTTGAAACACAGTTTTTCTACTTAACCACCCATTCAAGTACAATTTGTCTAGCAAAGTATGCAGGTACTGCCAAGTGAGCTATTTACAAATTGCTACTACATTGGAGTAAATCAAAATTTTCTGTGCAATTTAAATCAAATGAGGATTTCTGACATGTCTATAAATGTTGTTCATGATGTCCGATGTCTATTTTACATTTATATAGCAGACATAGTCTTCTCAGTAGCTAGGCTGTATGAAAGTTTTTTTTATGAAAATCACAGTCAAAATGTGGACACTTTGCTCCACTTCCACTGTTGTCATCTGTCTAAGGAGGCCATGCTAACGAGGATTATTTCAGAACCCAGGTTCTCTTGACCTTTCTTCCATCTTTCCAGTTATTCCATCCCTATAACCTGTCCTGGATGCCTGGATTAAGGTACTCTCCACTCTCAGATGTCCTCTGCTCCCATTAGCATGACAGAAATAGCCTGTGTAATGATACACGAGGCCCTGTGCAGACAGGTGCTTCATCCCTGTGCAGATGTCCTGGTAGACCAGATACCTGCACATAAGCAAGGCCCTTGGGATCACTGCTTCTTCACCCTAATGTTCTCTCTGTCCCCTCACCTCCAGAAGATCTTGGATCTGCCATTCTTTCGTGTTTCTGTATCCTCTGTATTCAGAGCTCTCCCTCCCTCCTGTTTCTTGGGGTTCTCTGTTTTGACTTTGGGCTTATCACTATATGAAATAGCTCTGGCACAAAGCACTCAAGCATGTGAAGTCCATCATCTCTCTCTGGAGCACAAGCCCTGGGGAAGCAGAGGGCTTGGTTCTGTTCACTCTTGCATTGCTAATGTGATGCCTGGCATAAAAGAGTGATTTATACATTTGTTGAGTGAATGTAATTTTCAATCCATTTTAAAATTCTTATCTGTAAAATACCATGTCCTCCTATCATGAAGCTACCTTTTCCCCCTCACAAAGAAGCTAATAATAATAGATATTTGAAATTATTTTTAATATGTTTAATAAAGAAAATTTAAGGCTTCCAAACTAAGATGCATAAAATAGCTTCCATCGGACAGCTATTGATTCCTTATCATTTGGAACATGTTATACTGCAACAATTACATGGACAGCACCAATCCCAATTTACATGTTCATCTTTTTGCAAAAGAGCCTCTACTCATTAAACCCCACATGTAAACTATAATGACAATCTATCAAAGGGAACACTGTTAAAGAACAGTTTCACTTATGGGTATTTCTGAAGTTGAAAAGACCAACATAAGGACCTGCTAATTGAAAAATTTCCTATGACCATTATGAACTCTTTACCCAATGCTGTCTGCTCTCAGATGCCAGCTTTTATCTCTGGTGTCTTTTTACACAGGCTTTTCTCTTATCAGTTACCTTTTAAAGTGCACAATTTTTGCTGCATTTTCAAATCATACATGTACGAACTCATCAAATCACTTACATTTATGGCAACCTCTAGCAAGCAATGATCAGAAGGAACTTAATATGACCCAAGTAGGTAAAGTACAACCTGTGCCCCAGATAGATTGCTTTCCTTCTATCAGTTAGTGCCCACCAATCCTTGGCAATCTCCATTCCACACCATTTCCTAAGTCCAGTGTCTTAGAATTGTTTTGGATGCTAATGGGGTATTAGAAATGAAATCTTTATGTGGGACTAATCAGGATACCTTTTGCAATTAAAAAATAACTACTTCCCCAAGATTTCAATCTCTAATGATTTGGGTTCATGATTTCTTCATCTTAATGTCATTAACACATTAACAGAAATATATGATGTGGTAATTGACATATTTACTCCCACAGCTTATAGAATGAAAACAATATATAACTGGCAGGCACAATAGCAGAGTCAGAGTTTATTGCCACAGACTTTTAAAGTAAGAATGCTGTAATCTGTCTCTTTATGCAATATATGCTATATCAAAATAAGCATATTGATTTTATAGAGATGGAAATAAAAATACTTTATAGGAACCATGGTGGCATTTTGACTGCCTGAAGCTCTACCCTGAAATCATTAGTGTGATGTTCAACAGAACAGCATACAGGTTCAAAAAGAACTCAAATGGAAAATGCTTTGTTTAAGTCGTTGATGTGAATAAGATTTGGACACTTGGAAATTTGAATATGACAACCTTCTATGTATTCTGCAACTATATAAGAAGCCAGGATTTTAAAGAAAGTATAAACTATTTCTGAATCCCAAGATTCTAATCAAATGACAAGAGACTAGAGTTCAATAAAATACAAAAGGCACCAAACTCTGCTAGTCCATATGAGCATACACTGAAAAAAAAATACACACAAACACGTGCATGCGCACATACACACATATACACACACACACAAAACAAACAAGAACCCACCTATTTCAATAGTACTCTATCGATAGATGACAAATGGAATTACATTTCACACCTTGATTACCTTTCTTTCATCATATCTCACAGCTTCTATTCATGGGAGCACACTTTATTCATATTTATTGATATTAAGACTTTAACCATCACAGCTTTTGTAACTCCTACTACCTTCTTTGGTAAAAATTGTTCATCGATGGGAATCCTAGTGTTCTGTAATACAAAGCTGAATTCTGCAGTCATGTCATTAGCCTCATGCTGTTTTGTTAAAAGCTACAGCAAGTAGAATTCTAGATCCTGTGAGTATCCCTTTTCCACAAATCTGTTACGCAAAGGATTTGCTCGGGGTAGGAGAGCCCTAGGTCACCAACATCTCTAGCTGTACTCTACAGAACATCTATGCAGTCAAATCATAGCATGTACTGGTCACAAAGAAGTCCTCACAAATGCCTAGGTACCATAGCAGACATCCACAATTTATTCTTTGCTGAAAATAGGCAAGTCTTCCAAATTCAATTCATCTGAAGGTTCATGGAAAGGAAAGTGATTTTTTTATTTCTACATTTATTCTTGGCACGCCACACAGACATGTGGAGGTCAAAGGACAACTTTCAGAAGTAGTTCTCTCCTTCCACCATTTCCATCCTGGAGATCCAATTCAGATCTCTAGGCTTGGTTGCAAGAACCTTTAACTGCTGAGTCATCTCAATGGCCCAGGAAACAAATCTGCAATTTAGTTTCTGGGCTGTTCTCACTATACTTCCTTTTGCTTTTCAAATGACAGAAAACGTCTGGCTACTTGCTTGAAGTTCATACTGTTGATTTAGTAAGCTGCCTGGGTTTACTTAAACAATAGGAGTTACTGGTTGCGGAGGTGGGGTGGGGTGGAGAGTGGGGGCTGCGGATGGTAACTCTCTAGCAGTGTTGCACCATAGTGCAAAGCTGTCATAGATTTCTCAGCATCCCTGTTAGCATATCTCAGCACCATTAAGGACTTTCAGACAACACAGTATACACCAAGCCCTGACTTGATTGAGAATTTTGTTTTGTTTTGTTTTGTTTTGTTTTTTTCCAACTTGTACTTGATCATCTCAGAGACAAGAATCCTGCACAGAGAGAACAATGCTAACTCATAAATGCAAACTCTGGGGCACTTATCTAAAGCAGTGCAGCAAATGAACACAACTATAATTTAGTGCCTTCCAACGCAAAGAGTATGGATTCAGTCGCCTTGCATTTTACATGTACACACAAGCACACATCACAATTTACAAGAAGTGGAGAGAAAGATTGTTGTCTGTGCCATCAACAGTGAGACTCCCATCACACTTATTGGAAAGTCACTCATAAGAATTGCTACTTGCAGAATAGGACTAATAAATTCTCCCAAATTTGTGGGCAGCTAGAACTTTTCCACTTTGTTGGACCAGCATGAACACTTTAAAACTCACTGTGCTTATTAATGCTTTTCAGGGCTGAAGATTAGCATCTATTGCTATTCTTAGCTTTGAAAATGTACTTTGTGAAGGACCAATTGGTTCAGCCTCCTTTGTTCCTATCAATCATCACCTTCACCAAATGAAATCCTACTTAAATCAAATTGCAACCATTGAAATGACCAAGACGACACCACTCAAACAACTAAGTTCTTAGATTTTACACTCCACTCAATTCTTCCATCTTGAACATGCACTTAGAAACGTAATCAGAGCACAGGCTTTCCCAAAGCAGTTCTTTGGCAAAACATTACTCTCCTTCAGAAAACCTGTCCTCTTTTCCTGCTATAACTGATTTCATCACAAGAGTAAAAGGCGCGATCCACTGAGATGAGAAGGGCCGGGAGGCCTGCACTTACGTTATTCATGTATTCGCTTAGCAGATCCTGGAGTGCTTGGCGCACCGCATTGCACTCGGCCACAATACGCTCACGACGGTCATCACGCGTGCAGGACGAGTCTGCCATGAGGGCCGCTCCACTGATGATGCTCTCCAGTCTTTCTTCCAGTGATGGCCGGAACCTGGCCTCGCTGAACGTCATGGGGTCCAGGATGATCTTATTCTGAAGGGATCAGAAGAGAAAAGTGAACAGGAGCGAGGCAGTTGCCTCAGACACTTTTCTGCATGAAATTATCTGAAGCTAAGACAAGACAACCCTCCCTGGAAGCGAAACCAAGATACTGAGACGGATTCTGAAATATTTTTGAGAAAGTTTTTTTTTCCCCCTAAATGTAATCTACAGATTGAGAACAGCAAGTCTTATTTGAAGAATGTGTTCTTGGTTAAGGCCATCTGTGGGGAGGCATTTTCAAATGAGATACTGACACTGGCTTCGTGGCCTTCAAGGAAAGCACAACGTAATAAGCGGAGAATATAGGAAGATTTGAGAGCTAAGACATGATTTGTAATCAAATTATATTTTTGGCGTATACAGAACATCCCCCAGAGGAACAGCAGAGTCGCAGCTGTGCTTAGATCCCCAAGCAAAAGGCATCCAAAAAGTTAATTTCCTACTAGGAATTAACAACTTTTATATTAAGTCAAGTTTTTATAGAATATGACCCGGAATGTATGCACCTTTGTGAGTTTCTTTGCAATTATTAGTTTTTCTAATAATCAGACAATCTCCTTCTAGTTCACTCTCTCTGTTTCATGCTTATAGCTTAAGATGTGAGGTCTCAGCTGACTGCTCCACTCCCCATGCCTATTTGTTGCCATATTTTTTGCCATGACAGAATCAACCCTCTTGAACCATAGCTGAAATCAGCTCTTTCTTCTATAAGTTACCTTGGTTATGATGTTTTATCAGAGAAATAGTAAAGTAACTAATATATTAATCATCAGAGAAGGTTCTGTTTGCAGAGGATGGAGGTTAATATGAAGACCTATAATTGTTCAAAGGGCAGTTTTATGTGTAGGGCTCAGCCCCAAATAGGATATCTATATCACATCTATATCACACACACACACACACACACACACACGGAGGCATGAAGGGAGGGAGGGAGGGAGGATGGGAGAGAGAGAGAGAGAGAGAGAGAGAGAGAGAGAGAGAGAGAGAGAG
>JABTXL010001605.1:5854489-5890090 GCA_025134845.1 Neodon shergylaensis | reverse complement strand
GAGAGAGAGAGAGAGAGAGAGAGAGAGAGAGAGAGAGAGAGAGAGAGAGCGCAGAGCTCTCAGGGAACATCACTGAAGCGACAACAGAAGCATTCTCACAGTCAGAGAACAGAGCAGATTGCTGACGTAGTGTCTGCTGGACATGATAAGGCACGTGCATTCTTGAACTCACAGCAACTCACAGCAGCTTTGGCTGCCTGGACAAGATTTGCAAAAGACTCAGCTAGCCAACATTCTAGTATGGATAGGTTCCCATGCATAGCTGAGGAGGTATTGGAAGCTGATGATGTCTAGATGAAGGAAAGTCAGTTATTTTTAGAGTTGTGGATCTGGTTGGTTTTCTAGGCTCAAGTGGATTGTCCTTTTAAGTTCATATGCACAGAACTCCTGTGATCAGTGGGTTATAAAAATTTTAAAAAGTGGTGGATGAACAAGAAGTGGACACGAAGTTGGGGAGAGTCGTGTGGGAAGAAAGGGTTCAGAAGACGAGGAAGAGCAAGGGGAAGACATAGTCAATGTACATTATATACATACATGGAATTCTTAAAGATTAAATGAATTCAAAACATGAAAATTTTAACAGTAGAGGGATATCAGCTTTCAAGAATCTTAAGGTCTTGAATGGTCAATAAAGACGGGCTCTCAGAGAGGAAGAAGGCAGGCCAGATTTCAAATCCACATGAATCCTGGATTTTCCAGATAATCGCTGTTGATCAAAGTTCTTCTTTCTTAATGCCTGAAGTCTGTAAATGGGAGACAGACACTGCTTTTGGCAAAGTGGTCTTCATATCTATATTTTCTTCTAGTTTATGAAAGTTATAGGAAAGAAATGTTTACAATTACCATGTGTGCTCTTTGGGATCTGTCCACCGTGTCACACAAGCATTGGGTATCATGGTCCAAATGGTGACAGAAGTCACTGGGAGGTCCTGGAAGAGCTTACGGCTCATTGAAGTTCATCTTTACAAAAGAAAGTTTCAGAAGGAACCTGACAGTGGAGACAGGTGTTTCTGCTCTGCCTTGCCCTGTGTCTCTCTACTAGTGCTGTGTCCACAGTCAAACCCGTCTCTCTCTCCGTTCTTCTCCCCTCTCTTCTCCTCCACTCCTTCTCCCCCTTCCCTTCTTCTCTACGACTTTCTGTTGTGGAATAAATACGTATTTAGGAAGCAAAAGACCCTGACATTACACTTAAAGGAATACAAAGAATTAATCCTCTACCTTCTTTATAAAGATTAGTGACTGATTTTCAAAGACCTACTTTATAAAAACTTATATTAACAAACACTACTATAGAATTATTTGTTCTTGGCCTAGGGCAGATTTTTATCTTTCCTTTCCAGAAAAAATCTCAAGAAGTGTCAGTTTTATGGAAATTTGCTGAGGCAAAACTTGAACTTCTCAAAAAACGGTCAAGTAGTCTCCCCTTAGCACAAGGAGAGTGTTGTGCTCCATTTGAACACTGACTCCTAAAGTATTTCCTAGGGGACACTTACCTCAGAGACACAATCTACCAATGCAAAAATAAGGTGATGTGGCCAAGAGTGTTTTGAAAATACTGCCTGGCTCACAGAAAATTATCTGTAATGCTCTGAAGAGTACTGCGTTATCAGAGCCTGTTCAATGCATTATTTTCAGAACCTACTTGAGCACAGAGAAAGCACCCTTTAAAACATGTACAGAGGAGCTGAAGAGATGGCTCAGCGGCTAAGAGTGCATAATGCTCTCGGAGATGATCCGATTTTGGTTCCTAAACCTCCCCCCCCCCCCCAATCAAGGCCTTTCAATACCATCTGTATCTCCGGTTCCAGAGGATCTGACACCTCTGGCCTCCATGGGCACCCACACTCATGTACACATACCTATACACAGAAACATAGTCCAAAATAAGACAAATCTCTTTTATATAACCACATAATAATTTCTGAGACCCTAAAGGAAACAGCTGGGTAACACAGGAAGGGAGACTTTACACTGTGAGCTGATTGAGTGCCCTAGCTCTCTGAGCTCACAGCTGTCATGAGAGTGATGCTAAAGAACACTGAACCTGACAAACTCTGCATAAAAGCTACACCATCCATTACTTTACTAATGGAATTATTCATTATTTATAGATCACAGGGGGAAGCTTTGAAAAAAATCTCCATGGAAAAGAAACAATAAATTTACAACCTTCGAATCTATACACAAGGTGCCGATGGGAATCATTGAAGTTATGGATGAGAATGACTGACGGGTGAAGCCACTCAGGAGAGAAAGGCATAGGGCATAAAGCACTTGTGTGTGTGTGTGTGTGTGTGTGTGTGACTTTGAATGTAAGCATGTGTGTGTATGTGTGTTCATGTGTGTATGGGATGGGCTTCTACTCACATCTCTGTGTTTCTGAGGCTGGACATTGTTTGGATGTATAGATACGGAATGGGGTAAAGACTGTGTGAGAGTAGGAACATGTATATACAAGGTACTCTCCTTGTGTGAATGTGCTCAGAAGTACATACAGGATAGCCAATGCATTTTCTCTCTCTCTCCCTCCTTCCCTCCTTCCCTCCTTCCCTCCCACCTTCGGTGTGTATATACATCTACTATTTTTTTTGGTGAGTAAGTACAGGTTTCATAAACTAGTAGAGATAGCTGTGTATGTGTTTAAGTTCAGACAACTGAAAAAAAATCTTACCCAGGATCTAGAATGTGGGAAAAATAACAACTAAGATACAAAAACAAAAATGGAACTAAATGAGTTTACAGGCTCAGAAGCTTAAGGATAAAAATCTTTCTACATTTCCAAAACAAATAAATAAACAAAAAAATCCACTGGATCTGAGTTATGAATGAGAATTCCCAGAGAATGAAAGAAGATAGACATACAAAACATTATTGGAAGAGACACAGAAAGGGAGGAAAATAGGGAGGGAGGATTTAAGTAAGCTAATTTTCCTAAAACAATCCCCATCCTTTATGATCAGCAAAAATATCCTGAGAACTCTCTTCTACACTGCTGCTCAGTCACTCCCACTGTTCTGTAAGGCTGTCCTCCCCTACAGGAAGGATCTGTTCTCTCCTCATCCTCCAGACTCTCCCATTGTCCTCCAGGATTCTGTTTGCCTTCCTTCCTCCTAGGCCAAATGGGCAAAATGCCACTGCCAAACAGTAACAAGGCCAGTCCAAGGCTGCTCTCTGTCCATTTAAAGCTAAGATGTGCTTCCATGAGAGGATTTTCATCTATTTCTCGTTGTAATTTAAAAATCATGTCTGTATTCTTCAAGTCCTTTCCCTGTTTGATTTTCTAGTGCTTTCTAGTATTTTTAGGTTTTCTCATATGAAACAACTGTGGGCTGTATCTCTTATTTTTTCTTTATAAATTCTTAAACTCAGTTTAATATCATCCTATTTTGCTTTTCTTTCATTCTGATTATTTGAATTGCATAGAATTTTTAATTAGTCTCTTCCATTTAAAAATTAGTGTTCTCAGCAGTGTGGTGGTGCATGCCCTGGATCCAAGAATTGGAAGGCAGAAGGAGGCAGCCTTTTCAGTTTTTCTTGTCTTACTGCCCTGGATAAGACTCCAGAGACCACTTGAAATAGAAATAGGAAAAATGGACACCCGTCTTTTTTCTGATGTTAATGGGAATGCTTTGAGTTTTTCTCCATTAAGTGGAAAGTAATGAGAAATCCATAGGCGCTAGGGGAAGGAGAATCATTCGTCTGGACAGACACGGCTACTGGTAGACTCCCACAGTCCAGTAGATGGATCCATACTCATGCGTATGGTCAGCACTACATGGACTTAGTGGGTTACTTTAAAAAGGGAGATGCTTAAAAGCCTTTCTGCATACCTGGGAATGGCAAAGAGTTTTGTCTTAGTAGTCAGGAAACTCCTTGTGCAAAATAAATAGGAAGAAAAATCTTTGCCTCATATTTAAGCTTCCTGAAATTCAGCTACTGGAGTCATGCAGAGAATAGTTGAGTCACCTCAAATATATAAAATTTATAAAATGTCAAAAAAGATAATGAAAAAATATTTGCTAATATGATGAATTGACAGATTTAATAATTGGCTTATCCTGATTAAATTTTTGGCATGGAAAAAAGTAAATGGCAGACATTACTGTGGATCCTTTTCTTGTTCGTGATCCACTGTCAAATAAATGTGTCCTGAAGCTTTACTGCCTTCACAGATCAAGATAGCAAGTGAAGGAATAATGAATTGTGATGTTCTCGCTCATAAACACCAGAGCTTCACCACCTGCTGTCCAGCATAGCTATTCCAAGTGAAACAGGCACAAGAAAAGAGGAAATGTCAACGTGCCCTCACAGTTATTCACTTGCCATTATTTTAAAGATCTAAAACCCTAAATTCCTCACAGAAGAATTTCATATTACTCAAGCACAGTCTTCTAAAGAAATATGTCCTTTGACACGGAGTCACTGAAACATAGAAGCCTTCAACCTCCTCCTAACAATGAACATTCAAGCTCAAAAATATTTTTGCCAATGTTTTCTTGGGAATAAGAGACAATGTGTGCTTATTTTTGGGTCCTAATCTGCATTTTTTCATCTCTACATCTCTGTTTACATTTAAAGATCTAATTATTCTAGTTTATTCTGCTTTAGGTGTACAGAACTGGGCAGGCTTTGAGGTTCAGGGCATCCCTTCTTCTTCTCCTCAGTATACAATTCAAGCCCTTATGTTCTTTGGTATTTGAACACGGTACTTCAGAGCTATATCAAACTTTGCTTCAGTGAAATTTGACTATTTGAGCATGGCAAAAGAGAGACCTAAGCAGAAGTTTAGATATTAGGTACAGATTTCCTGCTGTTCTGTCCTTTCAAAGATTGCCTAGGTCAGGACAATCATGGAGGCTCCAGTGAGATCAAGGTCTTGGAAAGTATTTGATTGTGTATTGAGTTATTTCCTGGCACAGATACAAGCCATGGCAAAATTAACATCATCGAAAAATCTGTCAGTCCTTTGAAGTACATGACTAACAACCCTCAGTCAGCCCCTCCCTGTTTTGTTACAATGGCTATAGAAAGACAAAGATGGATGTTTTATAACATTGAAAACTGAAAGTGAAAATCCCCTATTGATGATGATTGATCCTAATTCAGGCATGAATACTTTAAATAGTTCTTTTAAAGACTGAAGTTTGAGATAAAAGCACAAATCAAATTTGATATACTAAATTAACTGAGGTATCCAAATCAAAGCAATATTATTTGCTCAGTTTTAAACATTCTCCTTGTAGTATGTCATAATTAGCATAACTACATCTCCATCTTTTGCTATTCTGTGCCAAGCTCCCTCAGTGTGAATCTACATCTTTACATAAAAAGTTTCTCTTGACCTAATTGGAGTAACATTTGGAATGAAAAATAATGAGTTTAAATCATGCATTTTATGAAGTTGCAGAAAAACTATGAACAGCCTCTTAGATTTGCCTTAATTTTATAAAATTGCAAATCGCCATATTGATAGCATACTCTTTCTTCTGAGGCATATACTTAAAAACAAACTAATTATGGCACTTACCTACTTAAGATATTATTTGTAATTGCACAGTTCAGTTTTTAATTGGAAATAAATGACAAAGATAATGACTTGGTAATTAAAGAATATTTTTATCCATGTTTGATTCTTTTCAAAAGACACATCTACCTATGCCCACATTAATTTCATGTTAGAGAAGGCAAGGAGACTCTGGACCACAGTTACTTGTCAGAGATTAGGAATACACTGGGTGAAGCACATTCTTAAGCTCTGGATGAAGACAGTTTTACAGCTAATCCTAGCAGAGCAAGATTGGATTAAGAATCCTGTGATTCCATGAACAAGATATATGCTAACTCAGGACAGAAAAAAAATCACAGCATGGAGATGTGGTGAACAGAGAGGGCCCCTCAACTCTTGCTGCCAATAGATAACTGCCTGGAGAGGGAAAGTAGGTTTTCTATAAGGGTGTGGCCCCTGAAGGGTTGACCATGCTCCAGTGGATGGCCACACACCAGGGAATATATGGGCAGCACCAACTGTACTTGATGGAATAATGAAAGGAGGACAGACATAAGTTGGGTTGGTGAGGAAGGGGTCATGGGTCTGAGAGGAGTGAGAGAAAGGGATGAATATGAACAAAAGACACTGCACAAAATTCTGGGAGAAAAAGTACTATTTAAAAACAACAAAAGAAAAGAATCCTGATCTCCATTCTGTGGATTGATCAGCCGATGTCCACACGCACTTCATCAGATCATGTCTTGTGAGCTTAATAAAGAGGAAAGGGTTTTGGTTTTTTGCTAAGAAAGTGGTCACCTGACTTCTTCTCTTTCAACTCTCCATACTCCTTACCACCTTTCTTACTTAGTCTCATCCTCTGGGCTCTGTGTTCCTACCACATTTTATTCCCCAGTTCCTAGTGTAACCCTCCCTTTGCATCACACGAGCCCTTGGTGGTGATGGGGCTTCAGACCTTCTTGAACTCCCATTACTTGAACTTCCCCCACCTGCTGCAGAAAGCAGACAGACCTCATGGTCTTTCTTTGTATCCTTTGTAGTTTTCTAAGAACTCTAAGAGCTCAACCACTCCCATTCCTTAGTCAATACCTGCTTAGGAGAAATGCAAAGGTCCATGTCAAGCTCTGAACCTATTGAGATACCAACTTCCACTTACACCAGTCACTAGTCATTACTGTAGGTTGCTTGACCATCATCTCCAGAGCAGTGTAGCAGAGCTTACTAACATCCAAGTCCCTGATTTCTTGGAAAGGAAACAAGAACCCATGATCTCAATTCAGTGCTCTGGAGTGCTCGTGTGAGTCTAGAAACAGTGAGATATGAACATATGAAGTAAGTAGTGCTCAACAGCACAGATGCTTCCAGAAAGCTACATTGTACAAACTAAAGAAGGTTTTCCATTTCCAAAGAACCCTCATCTCAGGTCTATTATTATTATTATTATTATTATTATTTTACCAAAAGACAGACATCAGTGTGATCTAGGGCTAGAATACAGCTAGGTTCAGATGTTAAGAGTTGAGTGTACTGTGGTCTAACAATGCCCATTTTAACCCTCAGATGGTTCCAATCTGATAATATTAAGAAGCAGCCCATTTAAGAAGTGATCAGAGCCTTCTGGCCCCCTCACAAGTGACACGGTTTTTATAAAAGAGGTTTTATATGCACCACATTGCTTTTCCTTCTACCTACTGCTGTGTGGAATGAAACGCTCCCCTCTTCATAGAATATAGTAATACGGGGCATCCTGTAGTCAGATGGTCAGATGGCAGCTCTTACTATATAAAGAAACATGGCAGCATCTCATCTTAGACATCTTAGCCATTAGAACTATGAGAAGAAACACTTGTGTTGCTCAAAATTTGATCAGTCTAGGGTATTCTACTGGAACTGTGACCAGGGCTTAAATGGCTTAAATATTGAACACTCTATTCAGTTAGGTGAAAAGAGGGATATTAGTTGTATCTGTATATCTAAGTTATTAAGACAATTAAATACATCTAAAATACTCCTAAAAAGATTATGCTGATACTAGGCACAGAGTAAACAACAAATATAAATGATCAAATAGCTTGAAATAGCTCTTTCTTCTCATGTTTCACATTTCTGGGGTCACTCTACATTATGCATTAACTTCATAATCGGGGTTCCAGAGCACCCTCCTTACTCGTCCAACTACTTGTTTTTTAACAAGTCATTCTTAAAATCTGTTTATCACCTGTATGTGGATGGTTTACACATATATGAGCACATATGCATGTGTGTATTGTGTATGTCTGTACACGCACATGACAGAGAGAGTCCATGTAAGAAATACCACCAGATAAGATGCTTTGCCTTCAATTTAGTATCGTCTGCAGTTTGCTGAAATTTCCCCACATAAGCAAGTCATGACTTTATGCTGATGAACTGAGTTAGGTTTTGAAAGTGAACACAATATACGCAAATAGATACAGATGGATGTTTAAACATGTGCATTTCAGTATGTTCTGGTGTCTGATGTGGCTTGGTGACCTTCAGGTTTACAGTTAATGAAAAGTAGCCAGGCCTGATGATGGATGCCATTTCTGCTCACTGTGGGAGGGGGTCTACCTGAGAGAGTCAGCTCCTCCTGTCAATAAACTTCCGTTATTGTGATTTATCTAGAAAGATGGATTACCTTAAATTTTCATAATGTTTGATCCTGACTCACGCAGAAAAAGAACTACTTTAAAATTCCATGCATTGTAAATGGAACCCATAGGCATTGTGTAATGGGGAGCGCATGAGTGCAGAGGGCAACAGGCGGGTCTCAGTGCAGCGGTAGGGCCACAGTAACAACATTTTATGACAATTTGGAAATCTCTCCTGAAGATTTGAATCCATTAGTGTTAGCAAATGATGGCCTGACAAGGTCTACAGTCTGTTTTTGTATAGTCTTCAAGCTCAGAGTGAACTTTCAAACATTGTGTGTTTGTTTGAATAATCTCATGTACAAAGGCTACTCTAAAACTCACCATGGAGCTTCAAATGACCTTGCATTTCTGATTGTCTAGCCTCAAACTCCCAGTGCTAAGTTTATAGGTATGTTGCATCATGCCAGTATTTTTCGGTGTTGGGATGGAATCCAAGGCTTCCTTTATGGTAGGCAAACACTCTACCAACTGAGCAGCAGCCATGACATCCTGAATTTTATCATTTCAAGTAGGTGTAAAACCGTAGGATTGCTGATATAGTTCCTCATAAAACCCTCTCTTTCATTGCATCCATAAGCAATCAGAAAATAAAGAGTCAGAGGGGAAAATGCCATGGAGTAATTATCAATTGAATGATTAGTTACTGGATTATCAGTGGCTGGAAAATTTAAGTTTAATACTTGTAAAAACAAACTTCTTACCCCAGAAATCCATTACACTCTGCATCTTCAATTCAAAATCTTAAATTAGCCACTTAGAAAGAAAGTCAATTTGTATTTCTCAGAAGCAATTGTGACTTAATTGCTGTTATCAACCTAATAAATTATGAGGTGATTTCCACAAACTGGTTATGCACTCAAATTTCATGTCTTATGGGAGAATAGTTGTATCAATATTCTACAAATATGAAAGGGAAATTAGCTCACTGGCCACGGGGGAGACACATACACCTTGAACATAAACTCATCTATCTTTTTCTGTCTGTTTTATAAGCAGGCAAATTAAGATGGGAAAGAAAGAGTTTGTATTTTCCAGTAATCATGCACAATGTGTTAATTACTTATCAAAAAACATCACACGGCTTTGAAATATTCTTTTTGATTAATGAGAATGTCATACTCACTTTTGAACTTTGGAGTTTGATGCAAGTCTGTTTACAATACTTAAACTGTATCAACTCTGTGCAACACTGGAAAACAGACATATGCTGACCAAAATGATAATATATGCCCATTGGAACAACAGAGTGTTCACCGACATATGGATGGCTATTGTGAAGAAGTTTGCGAAGCAATAGCTTAAACACTTCAGACATTAATCTGCATAAACCAAGTAGCCACTGAAATCAACAAATTAACATAAGCATTTAAACATCCATTCATCAGACGCTTACTTTCTGAATCATCCTGACAGTTCAGATAAAAGTATGGATGAGCCTGAATAGCCATTGTTATAGTACAAATTTGAAATACATTAGATTTTACTCTGCACATAGCACTGTGTCAACATGGGGGAATAGTGGTTGAAGCAATCAGAAGGCTTAGGAAAGGGAGATGGTTAATATGGAATGTTGATTGCACTGGGAGATGTCTAAGAAATCAGAAGGTACACCTCTGAGTATATTTAAGAAGGTATTTCCAAGTTGGGCAGTGGTGGGGCATGCCTTTAATCCAAGCTCTCAGCAGGCAGAGACAGAAGGATTTCTGTGAGTTCGAGGTCAGTCTGGTCTACAGGAGCTAGTTCCAGAATAGGCTACAAAAACTACAGAGAAACTCTATCTCGAAAAACTGAAACCAACCAACCAACCAAACAAACAAAAGGTATTTCCAGAAAGGATACTGAGGGTTCAGGGTTATTGTATAGTTTAAGCAATTCATGTGTATGATATAGGTATGAGTAATTTGCATTAGTATAGATTTTGCTTTATTGATAGAGATTTAAGGTGAATTTTGTTATATGTATATGTATTTCTGATATTGATTATGGTATTGTGATTGTGTAGTTCATTTAAAAATGTAACGTATATAGGTTGTTAATGGATAATCATCAATGATAGTCAAGCTTGTAGTCATGTTAGTTAGATTTTCTAGATGTACATAGATATATTTTAGATAGGCATTCTTCATATCTTTCAAAGATTACAGAATAGGACATTTAATGTTTTAATAACTTAGGACTTTTCATGACAATGAGACACTCTGCTCCTGGCAGCACCAATCTACTTCAAGAGGAAGATGGGCATTGAAGAGGATTCTTATGGAGTTTGATAGCCATTTGGGCAAGAAACTGTTCTTGCCTGGACTATTGCATAAACTGGACACAGAGAACCCGTAGAGAGAGGACTACTGAACTTGCCTAAAGGTGAGATGATCTTTCGTGGTTCCTGATTCATGAAAGAGTCTGCAATACATTCTTCAGGACAAGCAGATAGTGATTGCCTTTGAAATTTCCTGCTTCATGGAAATGTCTGCTAAAAACTATGGACCTGTAGGCTGAAGATGGATGCCCCAATGGTACAGAGGAACTTTGGGTGACTGTCCAGGCAGCGAGATGTCTCTATCATTTATAGAGTTTGAGAGTTTTCTTATTTCTTGTTTGCTTAGGTAATATTGTATCTTTCTGGAGTCTTTGATGGAGTTAAAGAATAGTTAGTTATAGTTTTCCTTAGTTATTATAAAGATTATTGTAATTTTTACTTGATAACTGTTTTGTTATATGTAATTTTGCTATGTTGAGTTAAAGCCTTCCTTTTCTTTTTGTTTAAACAGAAAAAGGGGAAGTGATGTGGGAGTGTCATATATCAATCTGTTGATTTCATTGGTTAAGTAATAAAGGAACTGCTTGGCCCTCATAAGTTAAAACATAGGTGGGAGGAGTAAACAGAACAGAATGCTGGGAGGAAGAGGAAGTGAGCTCAGACTTGACAGCTCTGCTCTCTGGAGCAGAGACATCACGCAGCTCCTCTCAGGACAGACTCCATAGCTCCTCTCAGAGACACATGATGAAGCTCCGACCCAGGATAGATGTATGCTAGAAACTTCCCGGTAAGTGCACCTTTGGGTGCTACACAGAATATAGGAAATGGGCTAGTCCAGGTGCGAGAGTTAGCCGAGAAGAGGCTAGATATAATGGGCAAGCAGTGTTTAAAAGAATACGGTGTCCGTGTAATTATTTTGGGGCATAAGCTAGCAGCCGGCTGGGGTGCTGGGGACGCAGCCCCGCCGCTCCTATTATAACATTCATGGATTTAAAAATTTGGAAAACTGCTGTAAAGTAGTAGAATCTGTAAGATAGGGTCTGCCATGCCAGGGCACCTTCAATTCTTATGATTTCCCTTTTCCTCGTGTACTTGATGTAAGAGCATCTCCCTTTCCACCAGGAGGGTCAGAAATTAAGAGATAAAGAAAATCTCCTCCCTTAACCTGTTTGCTCAGGATAGTGCAAAGTGATTTGTTTTGTTTTAAAGATTAAGAAGAGTCCTTAAATATGCTACATCTGTACAGTATAAGCTCAGTAATATAAGCGGGAACTCTGGCTGAGAAAAATCCATGATGAGCAATATGTGAATTAAAAAATGCCCATACATTTGAAAGATGATAAATCATTAGACGGAAGAATATAGGGTAGGTGCAGAACTGAGGGTGTGAGATGAGATGTGCACAGCCTCTACCGAAATGATTTGATGCCATAGAGAAAAATTTCAACATATATGCCTTGACGTTTACCCTGCCATTAGAATCACACTTCGAGGGCAGAGGGTGACTGGACGGAAGGCGGGACAGGCAGCAAGGGAGTGGGGACGAGGGAGCTTGAATGAGGGCTGACTGAGGGGGTGAAAATACAGAAAAAACTGGCTAGAAAAGAAAGCTGGTAAGATGTAGTTTTCTAGATCAACGTGATACATCAACAAAGGTTGCTCAATTCTCTCTGTGTATGTGTTTGTATGTGTACCTGTGTGCAAACATGCATGTGTATGTGAAGAAAAGATATGTTGGATCTGCTAAAGACATTCATTGTAGTTAAGAGAGCATAGAAAGCATGCAATTTCAGGTTTTGAACACAGAGTTGAGTACAGACCTGGAATTCAGGAAGGAGGTTGGAATTAGAGAAGTAGGTAGGTATATTCTATGAGATGCTTACCAAAGGAGCCAGTGAGTGAGAGTCACATGACATAAAGGAAAGAATTCTGGAGAAACCCACATTCAAATGAGAGAAAAACAGAACATGTTATTAAATAAAAAACACAATATTCTAATAGGCAGGAGAAAAACAAAGAAAAGAGGGATATTTATGAAAGTCAAAGAGGGTGTAGCCTTGGGCAAAGAAATGACTAAAGAGGAGAGATATGTCAATGGTGGGTGACCTGGGAAGAAAGTACACACAAGCGAACCCTAAGGCAGATGAGCCTGTAATCTTGATGTTCTGCAAAACCCAGGAGAAAAGGTACAGTAATTTTTACCTAACAACATCAAACATTCACAAGTCACTTTTCTTATTTTTGCCATTAGTTTTTATCTTATCAATTACTTCTTCTTCCCCCTGTAGGTGAGTTTCCCTGAAGTAAGAAAACCTTCTGATCCACATAAATGACTGGCTTACTTTGCCTCATCCAGTAGCAAAAGGTATTGTCACATATTCACTCATTCCTTGTTCCTTCAATGTTTATTGAGAATCTATTATATGCTAGGTACTGTGAGGCATCAGTAGTCAAAAGTTTTCTGCCATAAGATACATTGTTAAATGGGATGCATTTCAAAGAATATGAATTAAAACACACACACACACAAAACCCTCAGGCTTCTGCTGTCTCCCTCCACCACACTTTTTTTTTTCCTATTCATGAAAACTATTTTTGGAAAAAAACCATGGTTCAAGAGCTGATTGGAAGACAGAAGACTTACTATTTTTCAGAAATCTGCCATTTAAGAATGTGCAAACCCACTAGATTGCTGGATGGAATCAACATTACTCACCTTTGTGTATAGCACGTTAGCACAGGCAACTGCTTCTTCTCCCTTCTAAGTCCCCTTTATCATTTTCTTTGTGGCACCAAGAGATCCTTCTTTATTTGTCTAATCCCAGGTCCCCTTCCACCAATTTTTGTTATGGTTCCTACTCCCACTCTGCTGGGGCAGCCTGTGTAAGGCCTGCCGTACAGCTGGGCAGAGGTGAACTGCCTGAATGCAATTTAATAGCACTTGTGGGCTCATGACACAGATCTTTATTTCTAGAGTAATCTGCTATAGTCCAACGGCAGTTCACTGACAAAATTAGCCTTTCCTAACTATAAATTATTACAGGTTATGCAGTGCTTAATTAAATATGCAAAAAGACAGATGCAAGGGATTCCTGCTTGTAGCCTCTAGTTAATACCTACACAGAGATACTCATTTATTTATTCCTTATATAGAGTTTAAACAGTGGTTACTAAATGTGCTAGTTTGAATCTAATTGGTCTCCCTTATCCCATAATTTCATAGGGAGTGGTACTATTAGAAGGTGTGGCTTTGTTGGAGTGGGTATAGATTTTTTGGAGGAAGTGTGTAACTGTGGGAGCAGATTTTGAGGTTTCATATACTCAGGACACCAACCAATGTGTGAGTCAACTTCCTGTTGCCTGCAAGATGTAGGGCACTTGGCTGTTTTTCCAGCACCATGCCTGTCTGCATGCTGCCATGCTCCCTGTCATGATGGACTAAACCTTCTGATTTTAATATGCCACTTCAATTAAATGTTTTCTTATAAGAGTTGCTGTGGTCAATGTGTCTCTTCATGCAATAAAAACCCAAACTAAGAAAGAACTCAGTACCAGTAGTGAGGTATTGGTGTGATAGACTTGACCATGCTTTTGTTTGGAGGCATTTAGATTTTGGTACTTTGGGTTTGGAAAGTAGTGAAATTCTTCAAACACTGCTTAACGACGTATGTTAATAGGAGCATGGAAACCAACGGTGCTGAAATGTTGGGAGCTGGCCCAAGAGGTTTCAGAGAGGAATTTTAGTGTGCTGCTTAGAAATCTTTCTTGAGATATTTTGGTGAAGAGAGTGGCTGTCTTTTGTCTGTTTCCAACCAGTCTGTTTGAGGCTAAAGTGAGACATAGCACTCTCATCTCCTGCACGATGTCAGCCTGCATGCTGCCATGCTCCCTCATGATCATAATGGACTGAACCTCTGATATTCTAAGTGGGCCACCCTCAAATAAATGTTTACTTTTATAAGAGTTGCTATGGTCATGGTGTGTTGTCACAGCAGCAGATCCCTATCTAGGACACTAAGGTATGAATATACAATAGTTATTCTCATGAAAATATGAAGAACTGATATATTTAAAGTTTCACTTCTAGTTTTTAATTATATGTCTATGATGTCTGTGAGTAGGTTTCTAAATGTGAATTCAGTGCCTGTGGTGGCTAGAAGAGAATGTCAGATCCCCTAGAGCTAGAGTTTCATGTGATTTCAAGTGTATGGGAGTATAGCAGGCATGTCACAGTGTGTGTCTATAGATAAGAGGATGATTTGGGGGAGTCAGTTCTTTCTTTTCTCCATGTGAAACCCAGGATCAAACTCAAGTATTAGAGTTGATGGCAGTACCTTTACTCGTGAAGCCATCTCTCCAGCCTGACATCCATTTTCAAAAAGTACTATGACTGGCTAGCATGTGTGTAGTTATCTTTATTAAATCACATAACAAAATGTTTTCATTAATTATTACAATAAGCCTAATGGCCACATTTACCCTATGAAACTAAAATCATAAATAAGGGAAGGGGATCAGGTGCCAGGTAGGTGTGAGAAGGGAACCTAGGAAGTTCAGATCCCTCTGGAAAGCAAAGTGCCCTCTATTCAACAGACTGAGAAGTGAACCTACTATAGTCAGTGGGATTATGTACAGAAGTTTGAACTCCTTGAACAAGCAGAGCAGAAGAGGGGCAACTACGTCTGGTTCTGAGAAAGACAATTTTACCGGCAGCATGAGAGAATGGAATGAAAGACGATAGAAGAATGAAAAAGAAAACACCTGACAGGGTGCCCTAAGATGCGATGATATAGCTTAATCGACCTTGTAATATATACGTTGGATTTTTCTGTATCAGGTGTGAAAACTGACCAAGATTGAGACTTCGGTGGAATTCTCACAACCATGATTTTCCAGTCATATCTTGGTAAAGAATCTCTCTAGAGCTGCCATAACCACAGCACAGGCAGAGGAAGACAGACAAGTGAGGTGCTTTAATAATAATGTTAGGAACTGAAGTATAAGAGAAAACTTTATTTTTAATATATATATATATATATATATATATATATATATATATAGTGATTAAAACCACATATTGAGCCTGATGATTTAAGAGCACACCCACAAACACAGTACACACATGCACATACACACATGTGCACACACATAATGCATACATACACACAAGTACTTGTGCACATACATAATACTCATATACACACTCATGCACAACAGTCTATGAAGGGAGTAGCCCCTCCTGCTAGAGAAGTTCAAGTAGATTGCTCTGTTCACACTGATGTTAAACTTAAGAACTGTGTTGAATGATTTTTTTTTACTGTCAAATTGACACAATCTAGAGTCACTGGAACAATTATTTATATCTAGTTGGCCTGTGAGTGTATCTGTAGGGGACTGTCTTTACTATAAACTGATATAAGAAGGCCTAGTACATAGAAACAGATAAGGAAATTAGAAAATGATCATTAGTAAAAATGAAAAAAAGGGAAAAACAAAGGTCAATGAAAAACAGTATGAAATATATTCATACACACACACACACGTATTACTCACACATATGTGTACACGCACAGAGGATGTCATGGTGATTCCAAACTGTTTTCCCTATCAACTCACTGCAGGATCATCTCATGGATGACATAATCACATAAAGACCAGCCGTTGCCTTATGCCACTTTCGGATTATTTGGCTGCTCCAGAGTGCTGCAGTGATGCTGCGTCTGTAGTCAGAAGAGAATCAGAAGTGATAGCAGCATGCATCCACCTGTCACAAGCTGTCACACCCTGGGTGATGATGGCAGATCAAGGACATTACCCTTGCTTGTAAATGAATCTCCCCTCCCGCAGATCACTGCAAATGTCATCTTTCTTCAAGTCTGCAATGATCTTTGTTTTAAAAAAATCTTTGAAAAATGTCTTGCTGTTCAGTGATATTTCTCAGTCTCAATACTGTCTCCAATATAATACTGCAGAAATGGGAACTACAAGGCTTGGAAACTTTTGTGTCACGCATTCAAATTAACTAGTGTAAAAAAATTCACTTCACAGTGATGTGGTTCGTAAGCGTTATTTGATGGTGTCAAACATGATCCTGCTTCAAATAAAGATGATTGCACACCTCTGTGCCCATCTAGTCAGGTTTTTCACCAAGGGGAGGTATTTTAAGAATCACATTGTGGTTCAAGCCAACAACTGTGTATCAATATGAATCCTATGTCCCATGTATGAATATCTCATGGAATAAGTTAAGCCATCAATTGTAAGTGTTACAGATTCTATTTTGGCATAGAAATACGACATTCACCTTATGAATTTTATGCCCTGCCCCCAAGCTTATGTTGGACAAAGGATATATAAGCTGGTTTGGGTGTAATTTAATAAATTCTGGTTTTATTTTGTTTTTTTTTTTTTTTTTTTGAGGCAGGTTTTTATGATGTAGCCTGGGTTTGTCTCAAGTTATCGTTTCCTCCCAGTTCAGCTTCCTGAGTTCTGGGAATATAAGTTTACAGACAATGACTAGAAAACTGTTTAACTCTGTCCCTTAAATATCCTCTGTGATTAAAATATGGTCACAGGATGGAATGGTTAGAAGGTGGGGTAAAACTTCTGGGAGTTGGTCACTGTGGAATGTCTTTAGAGACTAGACGTACAAACTTGTTCACACGTGGCCTTGACAATTGTCATGAAGCACTGTAAGTTGTCATGAAAGGATTCACACACACACACGCACGCACACACACACACACACACACACAGCAAGACTGCCATGCTCTATCCTCTTCCTCCCAATGACTCCTTCCTGATCCAATCACCTGCTCTTCTTATGTGTGATACGAGACAAAAAAATTTCAAAGCAGGTGCCAAAGGGAAGATAAAGAAATTAGAACAGAAAATTTTGTCACGATGACCACCATTATAGTCTCCAGTGTCTGGAGAAATGTGATCAAATCCTGTAGGTGATCTCAAGACATTTTTGAAAACTGACACACGAACAATAATTTTCCTGATCTACCAAGGTGGGGAAAGTTGCATATGTGAGAAGCAAAGTGTCACCTCTGGAACTCATTCTGAAGATAACTCTAGACAGCTCTAGGCAAGATGAGCTGGTTGAGCATCAGGACCTTTGTGAGTTGTTTCTGTTTTTATATTTTTAGAGGGAGGGGTGGCCCCAGAGCTGCCCCAAACTCCCTATGTGGAGAAGGATGACCTCAAACCCATGATCCTCCTGCCCCTTTCTCAGTGACTGCACTGCAGGCATCAGTCATCAAGCATAGTTTTATGCAGTACTGAGGACTGTATCCAGGAATCCATGCATGGTAGGCAGGCACTCTGCTGACTGAGGTATTTCTCCAGTTTCGGTAAGACCCTCCGTGAAGCTTCATTTCTACAAAAAAGTATTTTATTTTGCTCATGTGGCACCATGACTTGCTTATTTGGGCTATCTTCCTAGAGTTAAACATATTATAAGGTGGCATCTCTCTGGGCTTCATTCTTTCTATGTACTATTGAAATTGCATAGTAGACGGAGAAACAAGATCAAGAATGGAAAGATACAGAGCAGGACTAAACCACAAGCATTTCCATTGTTCTATTCTGTGCTCTGCTCTCTAGCGCTTCTTAGTAAGACCAGGGTAACAGGGGTGGCCTACATTAGACAGTGTGTTCCCGGGAGTGGGATGCACCTACTTCTTATATGTGAACCTGGGAGGGAGAAAGTGTTTTTCTGTGGCTTTACATCGATGACCAATGAATTTATTTAAAATAATCAGAAACTCTTGGAGAAATGAAGAAATTTAATAACCAACAGCAAAGTTTCCCTAATTCATTACTGAAAAATAAGGGTGAGAAGCATGTAAATGAGTTTGGTTTTAAAGAAATTTGAACAAGAAGTTTAGGAAACAAGGAGGATGACAGTATGCTGCTATGTGTGTATGTGTGCTGTGCCACTGAGCCAAATTAAATCAGAAAAGATGTAAATAACTACTTAGCATATTTTCAGTGTATTACCAGGACTGTATGCTCTTCCCACAGGGAGAGCATAAGAGGTTGATCCCTGGAATGCTCATCAAAGCTTAACGATGATGGAAATGGAGAGATGAGTGAGCAGTGAAGAGCACTTGCTCCTCTTGTACAGGAGTTTGAACGCCAGCACTCAGTGTGGGTACCTCATAATTGCCTGTAATCCCAGGGGTGCTCATGTCACTTTCCGACTTCTGTGGGCATCTGTGTGCTCATGGTGCACATACAGACAAGCAGGCACACATATACATGTAAGTAAAAGTAATATTTTAAAAATTTTAAAAGATTAGCACTAATAAATATAAGAGATCACATGACAAACCCAAGTCTGAATAATTGAGGTATTTAAATAGACCACATGCTTCTCTATAATCACTTCATCAGAGAAAATCTCTCATGTGGTTCCCAATATTGAAGCACAACTAATAAATCAGTGATAATCAAAATTATACTCTTTGTTGTCCCATGTGGACAATCTTTAATATATTCATCAACTACATTAGCATTTGGGCTTTCACTTAGCATTAATTATTTGAAATAAAGGTGTACTAAGGCCAAAAATAAAACCCAACAATCTTCCCCATAGAGAAAATTAATTACTCATGGAAAATATAGATTCTTACACTTTTCTCTGTAAAAGGACACGATATTGAAAGTACAATAATTTTATTTAAAGCCTGAAAGTCAGGGAATCAAGGATTTAAGAGGTAATTATTAAAATATTATTTCAAATCTCATTTTCCTATTTGCTCAGTAATTCACATACTCCCCTTTCAGGACTGAAATGTCCAAGATAAAATTAAATTGTCCTGAAATATTTCCTTGGAGAAAAAAAATGTTAACAGAAGAATAAATAATTATTGGCTTTGGAGATGGCTCAGTTGGTAAAACACTTCCCTCTCAACGTGTGAGAGCACAAGCTTGGATTGCCAGAATCCTTGTAACAAAAAGAAAACACATGCCTGTAATCAATGATGGTAAAATGGGAAACAGAAAGGTTCCTGGAATGCAGGGTCAGGTACCATGAACTACCTGGCAAAGCTCCAGGCTAATGAAAGACTTTGTCCAAGACAAGAAATGAGAAGATGGCTGAGAATCAACACTGGAGGCTATCTGCTGATCTCCACCTGCATGCGTGTACACCAAGACAGGCATGCATGAACACCCATACATTCCAACATGTATGCACAAACTGTGTGTGTGTGTGTGTTTATCCCCACCCTCCCTACCACATAGGAAAGCAAACACTTCTGTCAGAACTTATTCTTAGTTTGATAAATCCCTGGAAATGTCATTCAGAAGCAAGGAGTCTGCATCCCACAGCATGGCTTTTAGATTGTGGGTGATTGTATCTGGTGAGAGGGTCTAGAAAAGAAAAGCCATGGAAGACAATTGTCTATTGACTTGGTAAACTGAGTCCCACGGCCACATAGAGACTAACCTTCTGTTCCATCTATGCTTTCCTGTGAGGATTTTCATTCATAACTGTCTGAGTTTACACCAATTTTAGCTACTATCCCATGGCTCTAGACACTTACAGAAAGAATTGAGTACTTATACTTCATAATATTAATTTACAAAACAGACCAAACATTTTCTGAAGCCGGTCCACAATGTTGTAGTATAGATACTTGCTTGCATTCCTGGGCTTAAATCATAGTATGTTGGTAAGGATACAAGGTACCACTGTAGTATTTGGCCACCAGATGTCAGTGTACGATAAAGAATGCTAGAAGGCTATTGCTTCTCTAACTACATTGACTGTAGTGAGTGAGAAAGAGCAGGTAGATTGAGAAGCACTTTTTTTAGACAAAGAAAGCTGCTGAAAATTGCTGAATCCAGCAGTAAGTAGATACACTGGGTTTTCTTATCATTTTTGTTCATTTGGTTTTGGTTCTCGATGTGATATAAGAACCAGGTATGATGTACCTGTAACCTCAGGTAACTGAAAATTGAGTCCAAAAAAATGGGAATCCCACCTGGAGCTGTATAGTAAGGCTTCATCTCAAACAAATAAGGAAACAATTTCTATTAAAGAAAAGTTAGAATGAGTGTACCATGCACATTAAAGAAGCTCAAAGAAACAGCTTAACCTAAATAAGAAAATCACTGATGTGGAACTTGTTTTGAATTTCCAAAGCATAGGTCTGCATGTATACTTAGCAATTTGGGGCACTTGGTCTGGCAGAGTACCAGAGTTCAGTTCCACGCACCTCTATCAGGCTGCTCACAAACACCTCTAATTCCAGCTCCACAAGATTCAATTCACTCTTCTGCCTTCTGTGTGCTCCTAAATGCAAGACACACATGCATATGCTTGCACACAGACACACACAAATAAGAACTAAATTAATCAATTCCTTAAAAAATTCATCCTCTGTTCCACTCTTCCCTCCCAACCTTGCACACACTCACACACACACACACAATTTAATAGCACATTATGCACCAAAATGCATACAATGACATCGATGCGCTGTAGTAAATATCTCTACTAAGAATGCATTTTCTCTTCTATGCCATGTGCATCTTTGGTACTATGTCTCATTTGTACCCTTTTCACTCTCTGTGAAAGAACTAAACTATCCTACAGCTAAACTTTACACTAGAACAAGATATGACACCTCAGTTCCTGTGATTACACAGTTATCTAGAGCTTGGATAAGTTTCCAGTCTTCTGAATCCAAGTCCTGCACTTGTCTCAGGGTCCCAGAGTTCTGGTGATGCTCATTCACTTTGATGGACAGATATCAAAGAATGTGATTAAAAGTTATTGATAGAGGTACTAAAGAAAAGAAACCATAGTAAAAGCAACCATGCATGTGTTGAATATTGGCATTATTCAGAGAGAAAATCTTTCACCCTGATGTCTAGGTAAGGTTAGGTCAGTTGCTCACATTTATTACCTCAGAAATCTCTAATGAGAGAGTCTAAAGAAGCAAAAGCTTTTTGATTATTACAATTAATCCCCTATTCCATTGTTTTACAGATTGTATAAATGGTACTATGGATGCTCCAGTCCCTCAAGGAGCCATAAACCACAAAGCTGGCTAGCTCAGGAATTCTCAAAGGCATGTAATAAGAATAATAAATTGTTTTGATGTAGGGCACGGTCCTAGGTTTGTTTACTGGCTTTCATTTTTATGCATTTGTCCTTTACTTTGTTAATTGCTTTCAAACAGTTAGTTACAGCTTGCATTTCTCTCATGAATGCATTTATAGTATCTGGATGGGACCTTATGTTCTTCTCTCTATTCATTCTTATGTAACTTAATTAGAATGAAACTAATTAAGGATCTTCACCACTTAATATGGGGTTTCCCAGATGTTGTGCCCAGAATGATGTCAAAGGAGATATATAGTGCAGAAGCCTCCTAGTAAAGAACCAAGAAGGGACTGGAAAAGGAACTTATCAGAAAAGTACTTATCTCCAAGAAAATACATTCAGTTTTCCTTGTGGTGGTCATAGAGACACAGAAACCAGAGATTCCAAGAATCCCTGATGTGTTTAGAGCTATGGTTCACAGCTCCTAGTCTGCTAGGAGTGCACCAGAGTGCCCATACAACATCCACTTGGTCTTTGAAATGAAGGAAAAGAGAACTACTTCACTATTCAAGAAGATCTGACTTCTTCAGATTCTTTCCACACAAATCACTGAGGTCATGTATCTGAGCCCCTGACATAACTCACCTGTAGAGAATTCCCATTCTCTACTGCAACTGTCTACTAACTCCTGATCTCCAGAATCTAGTCTGGAGTTGTGAATAGTTCCTAACATCCAGAAATCTCTTCTCTCATTTCTGTAAGGGCACATTCCTAATATGAGCTTCTGGGATTGAACCCTGTACTGAACCACATTTTTTAAGGATGGAGCTATCTATTATGTCCACCGAAAGAAGCCCATAGTGGGGATAGCATTTGGTCAGTGACTACTACAGAACAACAATGCTCCTCTGCTCCCGCCCCTCTCCTTGCCCAAGAGGCCAGCAGCAGCATTATGCTCAGCCCAATTCCCTGGTTAATTTCAGGCATAGCTACTTTTATCTTCCCAGATAAGGCCCAGAACCTACGGAACAAACTTGGAAAAGAGAAACAAAAGAGATGGCAGATGACAGAATGCAGCTTTACAAACAACCACAAGCTATTTTGGAGTTGTAAGGATACCTTTTTGTGTAGGCATGGGTCACACAGCGTAGAAGGGGAAGAAGAAATGGAATGTGTCAGAATAAGAGATCATCCACCAGATAAACGGAAAGCAAAGTTACATGGAAAAAGCTAAGCACAGGAAAAGTCATGATTTCATTTAAACTAATATATATTTAAAGATATGAGTGATTGACTTTATTTTTTAGTTTATGTGCATTTGTAGATGTGGGTGTAGATACCTGTAGAAACCAGAAGGTGTTAGATCCCCTGGAGCTAGAGTTACAGCAGTTGCAAGTCACACAGCATGGCCTGAGAGCTGAGAATGGGCTTCAGTCTTCTTCAAGAACAGCAAACACTCTTAACTGCTGAGCCATGTATCTGGCCCCTTTTATTTTAATTAATTTCATTATTTTACAATTACATTTGATAATTTCACTTGAGGTGGGGTGGTGACATATCCTAGCACTAGTGAGGCTGAAGCAGGAGAACTATGAGGTTAATTAAGGTCAACCTATGTCACATAATGAGTTAAAGGCCAATGTAGAAAAAACAACATATTTTTAAAGAAAAAATATTTTTATTTTAAATATGAATTTAAGTTTAAATTCATATTTAAATTTATGAATCCAAGAAAACATAATTTATGAATAGCATCAATGTTCAGATTCACAGAGATAGCCTTCATAGGCAAGGCATTAAAAGTTAAAGTTTTCCAAAGTATATTCATTTATCTACACAAAAGAATTACAAAAAAAAAACATCTGGAGTGGTCTCTTCCCTCATCCTGTTTTTTTGTTTGTTTGTTTGTTTGTTTGTTTGGGGTGAGATCTCACTCTAGCTCTGGCTGACCTGGAAATTGAGCAGTTCCCCTGTAATGCACAGGAGCATGGTCAACTTAATAATAGAAAATCCCGCATTACCTTCTAAGGTTGTCTCCATGCTCTAAGGCTTCCCAGCAATCAAACCTGATCTTATAATTTGACTTACACATGGAAGTCATTACTTGTTAAAAAAATAATAATCTGCACAGAATTCCTCAGTGGACAGTGTCACAGGATTGAATTAACTTCCACCAGTTCCCACAATCGAAACTCTGATGACTTTCCCATTGATCCGCAATCTTTTCACTATGTGGCCAGATGATTAGAGGCTCTCTTGGCAGTTTCTAATTGTTACAATACCTGTTTTGTACCCTTGATTGTTTTTCTCTGCCAATCACTGCATTGATTTTTAAAAAAAATATAAACAGGCTCAGTGGTGACAGAAGATAGGTGACCAAGCATTGAGCCCTACTTATAACTGTCCATTACAATGCAATCTTATGGTTTTAAACAGATGGATGTTAAAAATGCCAATTTCCCCTTATTCTGAGTAACTCTAAGGTTTTTGCGTGTGCTCATAGATGAGCATGTGTGTGTGTGCACGTGTGTGTAGGCCAGAGGACAATGTCTGATAGCTCCTTCAGTTATTTTTCTATTCTTTTGGTTTTTGTTTTTGAATTCTTGAGATAGGGTCTTCACTGAATCAGCTGGACTGGGCGGTCAGCAAGTTCTAGGGCTCTTCCTGTGTCTAGCAACCACCCCCAAGAATAGTATTGAGATTATAGGTGTACATTGCTGGCCTAGTCTTTTCACATGGATGCTGGCTTTTGAATTCAGCTCCTCATGTTTGTACAATAAACAGTTTACTGAAGGAAACTGCTCTGCAGACCTAACTATAAGATTTTAAGCCACATCTACATATAACCTCCCATAGAAACCGAAATTGACATTCATAACTACTAATACAGATTGCCTCTCAAATTCAATTTTAAGACAAGAGAAATATGGACTAGGAAGCTGTGTCTTCTATTTACACAGCTCTTCCCACTTCAGTATTGCAGGGACATAACTGTTTAAACTGTCAATGCATTCAGTAGCCATTAGGCCATTTATGAACATGGCCATCACCACTAGAATCAGTAACATGGCGCTTGGCGTTTTTCACTCGGTGAAATGCCATTGTTTAAGTATCTGTGGTATGAACTGTATAAGTATGCTCTAAAGATCATGTGTTCAAGGTTTAGACCCTCCAGGGGTGCTGATGGGAGCTGACCAGTATGTCCCTGAAGGGGTGTTGGGCCTTGGCCTCTCCTCTCTCTTTTCCACTTACTTATCATGCTGAGGAGAACATCTCGTCCCATCATGTGCTCCTGCCATACTTCACTCACGGGCTCCAACAAGAATTCAATTACCTTGACTAAAACTTCTGAAAGCAAGCCAAAGTAAACCCATCTTTCGTTTTGTAAAACTGTTAATTTTCTTTTAGTGCCTCTCTCTCTCTCTCTCTCTCTCTCTCTCTCTCTCTCTCTCTCTCACTCTCCCTCTCCCTCTCTCTCTCTGTTGGTATGCTGTGTGTACCTACAAAGTCCAGAAGAGCATCAGGTCCTCTGAAGCTAAACTTACAGGCAGTGGTAAGCCAGCTGACTTGGGTGCTGGGAACTAACTCTGGTCCTCTGAATGAAAAGCAAGTACTCTCAACCACTGAGACATTTTGCTTGCCCCAAACCTTCCTTCTTTTTGTGGAGATTATTTCAAGTATTTTGTTACAGTGATAGGCAGCTGACTAACACATTTTGTAAACAGCATATGGATTTTAGGGAAGATGGCTATAAAGTCTAAACAGATTTCCAGTTAGAATACCTATGGAATAACAAAGACCAAACGGACTCTCTGTTTCATTTATAATTGTTCCATAAAGAGAAACAGTCTGCTATTTTTAATGAAAGAATTTGAAATATTAAGAGATCTAGGTTGACTGACATACAAAATTATTGAAAATCTTCAAATAATTAGCTATATAAAAGATGTCTTTAAAATTTTAAGAGTAACATCAGTACTGGTCAGAAAGTTATAAAAACAAATTTCATTTACCAGGGAGGAGCTGTTAGGCAGCTACACCAATAGCAGTTGTTGTCCTGATTGCAGCTCAGATATGAGCTGCAATTAACATTAACATGTGGTAATTTTTGTTAGCCTTCGAAAATAAAATGTAAAACACTGGGTCATTGTTGCATAATTTTCATTGCTTGCAAACAAATAATCAGCAATAAAGTACTGGTTGATATAAATCATTAACATAATACAAAGTTGTTTTATTAATGCATAATATCTTTAGCTAACATTATGATAAATGAAATGAATTAATCCATAATTCATTTAACCAATAAAATTAACTCGGTATATTAATGGTCAGCTGTTCTCATGTCTAATACCCCAAAGTCTTCTGTACCCTAAATAAGAAGACAATATTGGGGTAAATGAAAGGTGTTGAATGTTCAAGATGTGGACATCCTTCACTCTTTGAGTCTTCCTAGAAGATCTCAAATTTGATTGTATAAATCTGAAGCCCGTTTGCAATATCACAGTGATGTTTCAAGTAGTATGCTTATTAGTGAAAGCGGCCTTGAAAATGGTTTGGCACCAGAGAAAAAGGGAACCAGAGCCATTCCACTTCTGGACAGCAGGTGGCAGCAGCTGACAAGTCTGTTGTCAGGAAGTTTTGTGTTATCTTCCCGCCACTTTTCACTGCTATTCAATCACAAAAGAAATCATTACGTAATAAAAAGGATGAGATCAAATATGGCTAAGGAATCAATATCTTCTTAATTAAGTCTTTTTTTCCTGCCATATTTTAAAAGCATTTTTTGCATTTTAGATTATTTGTGACATTTTACTGATTTATAAGTGAGACATTTTTTGTTTCAGTATGCACTTAAAGCAGCAATACACCATGCTTTAATATCTGAGTGTATGATATACTGTTTTCCTTCTTAATATATGGATTTATTCATTTTTTTACTCAAAAAATAAACTTTATCAGCACTTTAATGAGATTGAAAAACCCATCAGTATTTTATTGCTGCTGTCTGACAGTACTGAAGGGGTCAATAGCCTTCCTGTCCTGTGTCCCAGAGTTATACACCACAGAGTAAGATCCGCCCTTCAGTAGAGAAAAGTTTATTCTGGTTTTGGCACTGCACATCTATATTTTGTGTATTTTTGGCACATGTGAGGAAATTAAAATAAGTAACAGAATAGAGTGAACAGTTCTACTGATTTTCATGGAAGTTTGGAAACATGTGCTACCATCACTCTTTTTTTAAAAATTGGGAGCTACATGCTGAAGTGTTGCACGCGGAACTAAATGGCACCGGGTCCTGATTTCTGCAAAAAATCCATTCAATTAATTACTAAATTCAGATTTACTTCTTAAATAAACCTGATAATGGACTGGAGAGACTTCTCAGCAGTTAAAAGCACATGCCGCACTTGGAGAATACCCAAGTTGGATTCCCGGCACTCATGCTGGGCGACTCACAAGTTCCTGAAACTCCAGCTTCAGGAGATGGATCTCCTCAGACTTCAGCAGGCTCTGACACACACAGCCACACACCCACACAGAGACACACAAACATATACAAAATTCAACACTCTTCAAAAATCCTATAAAGTCACCGTATGCTGTGAGTTCAAATACGTGTATATGTGTAAGAAAGTATACATGTGTACACTCATAGAAACTGTCTAATTAAGAGAGAAGAAAGGATCTTAGAACTTTCAGAATACATAATATTGCAATTTTTCCTCAGCTGTATTTTCCACCTCACACCTTGGGCACACACTGCTCTCCTCAGGATCCTCTCCTCTTGCCACTAACTAATCACTGCCTGCAAAAAGTGCATGTCCACTCCCCCAAGAGAAAGTCTCCATCCTTCCCAGCAGCATCTAAGCAAAACAGGCTTTTTTCTCCTGTGAATTGTGTCCTATTCCTTTTTGTACTGCCCCCATCTCCACTGTGAAACAAAATACCCATTTGAGAAAGAGTCTGGGAATTTAGGAGTCGCCGTGTCTTTTTTAGCAGGATCACATGCTAGAGGATAAATGACTGCACAGATAAGACTTCCACACCTGGATCTTGGAGGTGTGCTTTCTTTTATCCTTGGATGCTGATGACTGCACCCCCTCATGCACTTACACAGCAAGGCCATGGTCAAGGCAAAAGAAGTCTCCTGAGTCCCATTCTAGGCTATTCCATCAGCAAAAGCAGATGCAGGCGATAGGTGCTTTATGGGATTTGCATCTGGCCCTCCTGAGAGGAGGCATGCATACAAAGACAGATTCCAAGGTAGGGTTTAGGGTAATAGAATTTGCTTGTCACTAATTTAAACTGAAGCAATTGTGGTCAATTTTCCACTAAGACACAGTATGCATGCAATCTAAAGCCAGCTGCTTATGACATTTGTCTCCTTTATAATGAAATTTATTATACAAATGATTTGGAGGTGATGCATTCCTCGTATCTGGCAGTGATCAGACCTCTTAAACATAGTTGTTATATTCTTTAAAGATTTTGGTTTACTAGGCTCTCCCAATATTTTTGGTTCCCAGTAACAGTAATACACACCATACAATTTATCTTCCTGTCAAAAAATTCTGAAAAGAAAATCAGTATATGCTATTATGTGTCTGTAATTTATGGTATCTCTTAAATTATGCAAAATATGGTATCCTTTCATGCATATATATGTATACTATATATAGTACATAGAGATGTATGTGTGAGTATGTGTATACTTGTGTGTATGGCAAATGTACACTCTGTAAGTATTAGCCAGGTGCTTACATCAAACTCATTCAGGGCTGCAGCCAGCTCGCCAATGCCTGTGTGGCCTTTGGCTTCATCGGTGGGTGAGGTGGCCTGAGCGGCACTGGAAATTCCAGCTATGGCCTCTTGGACTTGCTTGAATACATAATCTCGGTTGGCTCTTGTGGCAGCAACATCTGGGTGGCGGAGGAAGGCTTGGGAGGCTGTGTACAGCATGGTGGCATTCTTCTTCAGGGCTCCGCGGGCAGCAGCCATTTCATCCCTACAGTGAGGGTCCTTCAGCTCCTGTGAAAAAGTGGAACGTACATAAGGCTTGTGTCAAGTGTTTGCAGGGAGACTTGCAGCCTCAGGCTCTTGGACACATTGTGGATTTTCGAAACACTCCTTCATCCCTTGTGCTATTTGTAGCTGCTGGAGAGATGCAAAGCTGTTCTTTCTTTATGAAACGTCTAAGTCAGTTGCTGACATCCAATACACACTATCATATGACATAGTACTTACCTGGTTCACCTTTTTAAAACCACTTCTTTTTTTTCTTTTTTTTTTTTTTTTTTGCCAATCTACCCGAGCCTTCTTCCATAAGACCATGTACCCTTATCCCTACCATCAACACTCATGGGAAATATTATAGTGACTTTGTAAGCATGAACTGTTCTACATAGGATCTCTCATGTCAGTACTGGGCGCTGTCTGTTTTGATATTACTGACTCTTTATTCATCAGCACAATGTCTACCAGCTAAGCGGTATTTAAAGCACAAACATCGCTAAAGGAATGCAGGACAGCACCAACAGAAAATGGTTCATAGACATCAGGGTGTTTGCTTTCAGCAAATGGAAAACCTTAAATCAGTCACCTAGGACCTGCTTGCTTCTGCTTAGCTACATTTATAAAAAAGAAAAGCCAACATGTATCAGTTCCACTTCACTCTCACTTGAAGAAGTTTTCTTTAACTGTCTCTAATGGCAAGGCAGTCATCAACTTTAAAGATTCACTTTTATTCGCATGTTTTTTATAGGTGTGTGTGTGTGTGTGTGTGAAGTGTTTTGGAGCCTTTGTCCAAAAGAGGACATTGAATCCCTTAGTTATAGTTAAAAGCTGTTGTGGGCCATCTGACATGAGTATTGGGAACGAAGTCAGTTTCTCTGGAAGAGTATAAGTGCTCTTAACTGCTACACCATTTTGATAGTCCCATCAAACATCAAATTTAAAGACTACAAAATAATAGGCCGACAGTGGTCTGTTTTTCTCAAAACAAAACCACTTGGGAGTCACTTTTCTTTCAGCTTTCAACAGCACATCTGAGAGTTTGTTCTTATCATTCCTGGAACTGCTAAAGGAGGTGCTGTTAGCTTTTGCCAACGGAGAATGTCTAGGGGAACAGCCTCTCAACTCTTAAACATCAGTAAATGGTGTTTGATGTACTGGGGGTCTCTTTGTATTTGGTCATTTTGTAGGTAACATATGTCTGGTCTGAATGAATATGTTCTTTCCTTTTATGTGGGTTTAAAATTGAGTCGGAGCAAAGCACATGGTTTGAGACATCTAGAGTAGTCGGTGCTAGCTGACAGTAAATAATAACTAACCCATGCATTCTCTTTTGCTTAAGCATGGTAAGCTATATTCCTATAAACACAGTTTTTAGAAGTAATTATTTGAGCCCTCAGGGTGAAAAAAATAAGTAGGAAATATTGCAATGCAGTATCTGTGGTCAGCAAAAATATGAGCCTTTTCACAATGGCGAGCCCTGGAATAAGTAGAATCCCCTGAATGACCACACAGGATTTTACTAACTCCTCGATATCTGGTACATGAAGTGCATTCATGAATGAATGTTTATGTATACATGAATATGCATATACATATATATAGTTATAAATCTGCACCTACCTATATAAATATACACACACATATATATAAAGTACATTGAAAAATTAGAGTGAAAATGTCTCTTCACAAAGATATTTGAGGAAATGTTCCTTCTGCATAAAACTGGAAAGCATCTATTTTGAATTAGGAACCATTGGTTAACTATTGCAGGGGTCATTTTACACACAGCAAGAAGCTGTTTCACAAAAGTACAAATCAGGAGGGATATGTTGTTTGGGTCCTTGCCCAGAATGTGTGAGGCTGAATTTTAATCAAGACTAAGGGGAAAAGATGAAACCAAATAATGAGGTGCACATGGTAATCACAGAGTTGCAGTGACTTTGTTAAAAGGAGGAAGAAAAGGCCATTGGCTGAAAAGGCAGCAAGGTGCTTTTGAGTGGGCTCTACTTCTTTCAGCAATTATTTTACAGAAGAAATTGGAATTAGCAGATAATTAAAAATAAGGCATTTTGTGAAAAAAAAACAAGCTGTATTTATTAGATTTCTCATAAAAGTATCCACATCATCAGTGCTCTGACACCAGCTCCTCACTAGCAGGCTCTATTCGGTCTCCTGCCTGCTATTTCTCTTCTATCTGATACTTCAGTGTGGATGCTCTAAGCATCCCAAATCCATGCCTGTAAATACCACATATTGATTTCTAACCCAAATTAGGCTTCTTTCAATCTTCCTCTTGTCAATCAAACTACTGCCTTCTACTTCTATGCATTTGCTTACACCAGAGCTTTGAAGGAAGCTCGCTGCTGTCAATCGTTCATTTCTCACCTTTGAAACAGAGATAGCTCTTCAAGATATATTTCACCTCCTATATATTTCCTCCACCTTCATTGCTTCTCACTAATGGAGACCACCGCTGGCTGCTATCAAGTCCCTTATACTCTTCTACTGTCTGTTTCTCTTCAGCTCTGCTTCATTTTCAGCAAAATATTTAGAATGATGCTAAATTGTAAGGCTCAGACATGGATATTGGACTTTTAACCAGCTCACAATAAGATCCAAATACTCTCTAACAAGACCAGATACCATGACCTGTGCATTTGTATTTAACGTCCCTCTTCCCTGCCTCCCGTCTTGGTTCTCTGATATCCAAACACTGTATTCTCCACTTGCTCTTCCTTCTACTCTGTCCACGCTTCCTTCTTCTCTTTTATAAAAGTTTGGCTGCATGTGTGCTGCACGCTGTGTATGAACCTTCTGGTTTACACAGAACCAGGAGATTTAGTTTGAGAGAAAACAGTGGCATCCAGAGAGTGTAGAACACCACGCCCCAGTCTGTTTTCTTTCATTTGACCCGAGAAGGCTCAAGTATGGTGGGATGCGGAACCTCTTTCAATACTAGTAGAAACTGGTAGTGTATGATTTATTGATAGGCAGTAACCAGACTGTACCCAGGTCCCATGTGGAGGCATCGATGGAGGCATCAATGGTCAAAGCAGGACACAGACTTCGTGATGGGTGATTGGAGTATTTAATCACAAGCAGATGTGACTGGTCCATGTTTGGGACATGGTTATTTAGACTTACCCATCCCCCAGAAACATTTCCAATTTTTCCTACCTGCTGTCGTCTTGCTGCTACATAGTTCAGTTTCACCATTTCTTTTCCAAACTCTTTAAAGCGGTTTGCAAGATCTTGCTCATTTGTAGCATTTTTGACAGCTTCTAGAGCCTCCTCAACCTGAAATAGAAAATATACACAGAATATTAATTAGAAGATAGTATTTGAATATTATTAAATGGTAACTTATAAAGAATACATGAATATTTATTCATATTGAAACAGTAGGCAGAAGCATACCTAATTATCACCTGTATCAAAAGAACAATTTTTCCAGCACTTATAGAACAGGCACCTGAGAGATGAGTTGAGAGTAAACAACACATGATGCTCTTGGAGAGAACCTGAGTTTTGCCCCTTGCACACACACACTGGGTAGCTCACAACTCTTGATTTGGGGGACCTGGTACCTCTGGCATCCACAGGTACCTTAATTCAAATGTACATACTCACATTCATACATATACACATAATTTAAAACTGAAACGAGGCTCAACTACTAAAGCCCACACAGATCCTCCTTATGACATATTTTACTGAATTATGTTTGTGGTAAGGAATATAGACTTCTGATATAAAATAGAAACACCAAGGACACACACACGGGGAAAGAGCTATAGAAACTAAAAACAAACTCTCCTGGCTCTCCTAGGTTGCAAAACCTCCTGGGCTTCTGAGAAATTTGTAATGACAGAATCTTCAGTCACTCTTGTCAAGACCTCTAAATCCGGGACTCAAACTGAGATGCACGCTTTGGCATTGCCCTGTAAAGAGGAGACAGCCTACATCTGGAAGCAAGTAAAATTCAAATTCTGCTGTCACTTGCAGGAGGCATCCAGGAGAGTGGAATAGCAATGGGCAGCATGACAGCAGCCATGCCAGCCTAATGATGTGTGTGCTTCCAGATTCTCACAACCTCCTTCAGCAGGGTTTTCCTAGGTCCCGTGGGACCTGAATTACCAATTTTGCCACAACTATCTTATATAATACGTGAAGTGTTTGGAGGTGCTAAAGTTTCCATGCCTATCAAACAACCTGAATTTTAATATGATGTGGAAACAACTGGTAGCAGACTCCATGTAATCCTTGTGGACTGGACTAAAATGAAGAGCTGAGAACAGGTAATTGGTGGCCCCATCCTAAACAGTATATCTATATTACACCCCAAGGTCCGAGCAACACTGGAGGAGATGGGGGAGAAAGAATGGAAGTCGTGGATGTTTGGGAGGAGAGCCGTTAAATAATGCTATCTTCTATAAACATGACACGGCTCGTAGCATCTACAATTGCCCGCACAATGTCAGGCCTGCTACTGTTTGTTCAAGAATTGGGCAATGGACTCATCAGGCCTGTCTCCTCCATGACTGGCAATCAATGGCTGTTGAGGAAAGTGGAGATATTTTCTTCAGCTAATCAGGCACTGGAACCTTGAGGTCTCAGAAAAATACACCCTCATCAAGCCCATGGAAACAACTTGAATCTCAGTGAGTCAGACATATGCATTAAAAATAATGACAGTAAAAGCAGGGGAAACAATAAGAGATATGGAGCGTTCACTGTTACGGGACAAGAGAAGGTGAGCAGGATAAAATATATCACATGTATTTTATATACAACACCAAAATTATCAGTAAGTATTTGAAAACTTAAAAGCAAGATTCTATAATAGAGTAATCCACAGTCATTGTCTGGCGATACCTTTGTAGAAATAAGTTAAGTGAATGAGTGAATGAGCCACAGGAGAGTGTCACTTTTGCAATTCAAAAGTTTTCAAACACGAGAGGAGTTTTGTATGAACTGAAAATCTCCAGCTCCATGTATTTTCTTATAAATGTAATTTCATTTTTACTTACAGCTGAGTAAAGTTCTAGTTTGTGCATGTACTGTATTTTCTTCACCTGTTCTCCTGAGGATGGACATCCAGACTGCTTCCATATCCTTGGTCTTGGGAACAGTACACTGTAATATACATGGCTATGTGTCTCTGTAGGTGTTATCTTAGAGTCTAATGGTTATATACCCATGTAACAATTCATATATAAAAAGATAAAGAGTCCATATTTTCTCTAATATTCAGGACCTAGATTTAAACTTATAATCACACCATATAAGTATATATATACACACATACATATGACATGAAAATTAAAGGTATCATGAGAGGAGGAAGAGGTGAAAAGGGGAGTAGGATTCAGAAACAAGAAAGGGTAATGATATATGTATGAGATGAATGCAAGAACGGATTGGTACACAAAGGAGGAGAGTCTTTTAGGATGTTGGTAGAGGAGAACAAAAGGGCAATGATACACTGTACGAGTGAGACATAATGAAACACACTGTCTTGTATACTAAGAAAAAATCATTTTAAAGAATGTTAAAAGAGGCAGATACGGAGGTCTTGGCAAATGCAGGCTCCTGAGAGATGCATGTGGATTCTGAAAGAATGATGGGAAATGTAGGAAGCATATATCAAAATGCTCATAGGCCACAGGAATGTTTTATAATCAAATCACAATATACATAAACAGGTTGTGGCTTTGTAATCTTGAGATACAAATGAATACACATAGGGCCAAAAAAATTAAGTATGTGCTCCATTCTGATGGAATGTCGGTTCTGTTTATGACACTTTCACAGATGTGGCTAAGACAAAATACTTATCAAGTATCACAGGGTGAGGGAATGAAACAGAGCATATAAGTCAGTAATAGCAGATATCAGCCAGCCTGTTGTCCCAGACGTGTGATGGAGCCTTTCAATTCACTCAACAGGCAACCTCATTCAGTAAGGAAAACTTGGCAGGGAGGAAACCAATTTTCAATAATAACAAATGTGTGGCAACTGAACTTCGATCTGCAGACTACAAAAAAATTCAATTTTATCTTTGGAAATTCTGCATAATCCCCTTGCTAATTATAAACATCTAAAATGGTAATTAAACTCATCAGAGTCACCCTTTTTCTACTCTGTCCAAGCTCTAACAACACACAAAGAAAAGAATGAAATACAGCTGAACGGAGGCTGCTGTGTGGGGTTTTCTTAGGCACGCAAATCAAATTGCATTTTATTGCAGAGAAAGGCCTGTTTAACATATTGGCATAGGTTAATGAGACACTCATGCCTTAAATCTATACAATAATGAGTCAGCAATGCTTCTCCTTCCTAATAGATTCATAATCATTTAAACTTTGCCATCAAAAGCACCATGGAGTGGACTCTCTTGGCAGCCGGAATGTCCCTGCTGCTTATATAAGATGTAAATCACTTCTTGGGACATTAAAATCTGGTTCCGAGGATAGAAAAGAATAATTATCACAGAGGGTGTTAAATCCAGGAATGGTTTTCTAATACTATACCCCAGGATTCTTACCAGTGTTTAGTCAGTCCAATTTAGAATATTTATTTCACTGTGTTATACATAATTTTCCTTCTTATTAGATTTCTCTGAAGAATTCAGATGCCATTTAGAATTTATAATAATTGTGAAACATAATTTAATGAAGTACTTTTGAGAAAAAAGCCACTAAACTATTAATCACATGATCTGTTCAGGTTGACTTAGTCATGCTTTGTTTGAATCCTAGAAGGGTCTGAAATTTCTGCTAGTTAAAGTTTCATAAAGATACAGATAAAAGATAGATAGAAGATAGATAGATAGATAGATAGATAGATAGATAGATAGATAGATAGATAGACAGATAGAGAAAAGAATTGAAAAAGAAAGGCAGAGATTAGGTAATGTGAGAGTCCCCTCTGTATGCTATGAATATGTTTTATTGTCATTGGTTAATAAAGAAGCTACTTTTGGACAATGGCTTAACAGAAGATAACCAGGCTTGAAAAGATCTATCTATCTATCTATCTATCTATCTATCTATCTATCTATCTATCTATCTATCTATCT
>JABTXL010001605.1:5842320-5852537 GCA_025134845.1 Neodon shergylaensis | reverse complement strand
AGATAGATAGATAGATAGATAGATAGATAGATAGATAGATAGATAGAATGTTTTGACTTTAAAATTTAAGTCAAAATATTTGGAAAAGAGGCTTTGCTTTTGTTTCCACTGGAAATGAAAGACTATGGATTCATTCTGCATTAAGAAAAATCAGTTTTGATCAAAGAAGACCCCCTGAGAAATCTCTGATAGGAAGAATGGTCCAGATGTCTGAGTTCTACATCCAGAACAGTTCAAAGACTGCTGTCTGAGATGATCAAGCCTCACAGACTATTCCATTCAGGACTTGATCATAATTCAAAATTTTCTTTAGGTCCCCATAAGATTACCAGTGCCCCCAATCAGCAGGACTTAGCCTGGAAAACTATACCCACATTCCCCAAAAGTGGATTATGGATGTTTGCCTTTGTTTAGAATGTTGGTTATAAGTTGTTATGGATAATGGCCAGGTGAAAAGCTAAACAAAGGAGATTCAATTCACAGTTCTTTTTTTTTTTTAAAGTGGGGAAGTACTGTGGGAAAATGGTCTGTACCCTGTCACTTGTATTTTAAATAAATACTGATTGGCTAGTAGCCAGGCAGGAAGTATAGATGGGGCAACCAGACATGAAGTAGAGGTGGGGCAAGGAGAACAGGAGAATCCTGGGAACAGGAAAGTTTCAGTCTGCAGTTGTCAACCAAAGTCGGAAAGGAAGCTGACACAGAGCAAGCAAAATGTGAGTGCCTCACTGAAAAAGGTACCAAGCCATGTGGCTAACACAGACAAGAATTATGGGCTAATGTAAGTTATAAGAGTTAATAAGAAGCCTGAGCTAATAGACCAATCAATTTATAATTAATATAGACCTCTGTGTGTCTATTTGAGACTGTGTGTATTTATTTGAGACTAAACAGCTGTGGGACCAGGCAGGATAGAAACCTCAGTCAACAGATAGTTAAGATCTTCATTTTAGAGAAACTAGACTGGGGCAAGACAAAAAAAAGTGTTTTTCCCCCCTGGAGTCATATGTCTAGATGAGTTTATGCGTAAGACTATCATGCACACAAACAATTTGACAATATAATCTGATTACATTAAATCAGAGCCTCAGGAAAATTATTGCCCCTCTTTACCATCACTGATTAAAATCTGGGATTTCCTTTAAAATCTAGAAATGCCACATATCAGCGTAGCACACTGACAGTGTCAATTGACTGTATGACATACCAGGTGTCTGGCTAAGAAATGAGTCCCCAGCAGCTTCAGCAACAGAAGTGATTATCATCACACGGTATCCTCAATAGCATCTGATGCTCAAGTGATTTGCTTTGCTGGGCACATCTAGTCCTCAAGAGAGTGCTAGCTGAGCTTTGGAACTATGTCCACTGATTACAACTGTCCTCCTGAATCTGGACTAGTGGTGGCGGCGGCAGCACAACCTTTCTGCATCCCTGTAGATCTTTAATACAGCACAGGAGGAAAAGGATGCTCAAAAAAGTAGTTGCAGGGCCATTGTCCTTGGCTTCTCATCAGCCCCCATTGTTCGCCATGTTCAGAGAGTCCTGTTTTATCCCATGCTTCTTCCGTCACAGTCCAGCTGGCCTTGGTGAGCTCCCAATAGATCAGCCACACTGTCTCGTGCACCCCTCGTGGTCCTGACTTCCTTGCTCATGTTCTCCCTCCTTCCGCTCCTCATTGGGAACTTGGGAGCTCAGTCCGGTGCTCCTGTGTGGGTCTCTGTGACTATCTCCATCCATCACCTGATGAAGGTTCTATGGTGATATGCAAGATAATCATCAGTATGGCTATGGCCCTGGGTTTTGATCCTACTTCAAGTTCTGGCTTTGTGGGAGCCTAGCCAGTTTGGATGTTCACCTTCCTAGACATGAACGGAGGGGGGAGGACCTTGGACTTTCCACAGGGAAGGGAACCCTGACTACTCTTTGGACTGGAGAGGGAGGGTGAGAGGAGTGGGGGGAGGGGGAGAAGGGTGGGAGGAGGGGGAGGGAAATGGGAGGCTGGGGGGAGGTGGAAACTTTTTTCTTTTTCTCAATAAAAAAAAAAGTAGTTGCAGGCATAATCTTGAGAGAATATAGGCCTTGCTATGGACAACTAAAATGCCTGTATTTAAGTCAGAGGATTCCTCTGTAGCCACATACATTGATCTATGAGGCAGTAGAATACAAACAAACAAACAAACAAAAATGTACTGTACAATCTCTCATAGCCTCTAGGACTCCACTAACTTTTAGAGGCTTGCCTAGCATTTGCTGCAAATCATTCAATTTTCCGACAATTACATATTTGGGAATGAAGCAGAAGAAGATGTTGAGTGTTTTAGGAAAAATAAATTAATGTTCTTTCAGATATTTAGAAAACTATTTATGGAAAAACATGAACAGAATTTTCTAATGAGAGACCAATTCTCTCTCTGTTCCCATAAGTTACTAGGAATGGAGAAGAATCCATATCTGGAAAGGAGGACCATCAACACATTTTGACACATTGCTGAAAAGTAATGTATAATGCTTGAGGCAAAATAGCCATTAGGAGGGAATGTTGCAGGGGGTTGTGGGTATTCCTCATTTCTGAGCAAGCAGAAAACTGGAATCACTTCTTGACTCTGATGAACACACCACTTATTGTGGCTCCAAGGAGAACTGTTCTCTTCCCATTGGCTTTCTGGTCAATGATGCTGCTTTGGAAGGTGGCCGGACCTTGAGAAGGTGGAGCCTCATCAGAGGAAATGGTCACTAGGGCATGGGGATGAGGTTTTATAAACTTTCCTCAGTTCCTAACATTCCCATAATTACTGTTCTGAGATGTGAGGCCAAGATAAAACTGCAACACACTTGTTGCCATACTGTTAACTGCAGCCATACCTTCCCAGACTTCATGATGGACTGTATGTTCTAATTCTGTTGGCCTGCCTTGTCACCTGGTACCCCATCCTTTTAAAAGACAGACTCAACCTACTTTCAATCTCCCCATTCCCAAGAAGAGAAGTTGATCTTGCACCTCATCTCCCTCCGTCTTTCTTCTTCTTCTGAAGAGGGAACCTCTGCATCTCCCCCTTTCCTCCTTTCTCCCTCTCTATCCTTCTTTCTCTCTCTCTCTTTCCTGCATAACCCCCTTACCCTTATATCTTTCCCAATACCACTAAATAAACTCTATATCTAAGTTCTCTCTGCATGGTGTATCTGTTTGTTTCCTAACCTCCTAAGTCTCCCACCTCGAACTACCAGGGTCATCCACACCATAAATAATAAATCATAACATTGGTTCCATGGTGCAGATCATAAATCATAGCACTGTATCCCCTCAAACTGTGAGCCAAAACATGCCCTTCTTCCTTCAAGTGACTGCTTGCCAGTTACTTAAGTCACATCAACAACAAAACTGCAAGAAATACTGAACCTGACAGCCTTTTATCCGGGTTACATCACTACATGCTACAGAGGGTTGTTAATTTGAAAAAAAAAATGAAAAAGATACAGCCTGATAGTTTCTAACCTGCTGCATTAACATATGTACAAAAATTGGTGTTGTGGTCTGTTTGTTTGGTTGGGTTTCTCATTTAGTATTGTTTGAGAATTCCATACGTGCAAAAGGCATACTGTACCAAGTCTGCTGACACTTGCCCTTCTCTCAAATCTCTCTCGTCTCCCTCAATCCTATTTCTTTCCATTTAATGTGGTCTCTGTTAAAACCCAGAGTACACTTACTGTGGATGGGTGTAGGAGAAACTATTGGAAAGTGGCGTCCATCACAGAAAATGATGTTTTCCCCTGAAAGCTATTGACTGTATAAAACTCTCCTCAGCAGATTTGTAGGACTGTATGCCTTCCCCATACTCCCAGGCTGAGATTTTGGCTAGTTGATCTTGTACACACACTTTTGTGTTTTTAAATATATTTTTACTATGTCTTTGAGAATCTCACACATATTTCAAATAATTTTATCAGATCTTTATCATATTTCCTCTTCACTGCTGCCTCTACCTCCTCCAGACATCCCTCACTATGTCCCTCTCCTATCTTCATGGCCTCTGGTTTTAAGACAGTCTAACTAGAGCTCTGTGTATGTGTGTGGGTCTGGAGCCATGCCCTGGAACATGGGCAGTCTTCCAGGGTCTGCATCTGATGAAAGCCAGGTTTTTCGCCCCCAGAAGCCATTAGTTAGCAGCTTTTTATTGTTTTTAACCTTAAATTTATAAAATAAATAGATATATGCAATATCTCAAGAAGCTATGCTTTTTACTAGCAAAATTACTCAGAAAAAAAAAACACACCACATTTATTTATAATGATTTTTGTCCGAAGTGCCAGCTTTTGCAGGGTGGTTAGCTTGAGATTGTAGTTCAAGCAATGACACCAGTACTGATCTGAACCTAAGGTTGGACACAGCCCTCACCCTGTGCTAGACCCAGAAACTGCAGTTTTCTATATACCCACAAGATGGCAACATCCCCCCTCCTCTTTTGCTGCGGTCTGAGAACAAATGCATTATCTAGTACACGATCATTTTTAATTTTACTCCTGACAATCTGACAGGTCTGCTTAACGTTGCTGAATTGACCTTTGCATGATTTTGTGCTAAATCCTTTCCTTTAACTCCCTTCACTGCTATGTGGAGGACACAATGCAATTGACTTTACAAACGGTTCGAGAAGAATCAGTCAACAGCACTGGTCAAAAGAGCAGCATGGGCTGGGAGTGGGGGTAGGAGGGAGCAAGCTAGCTGATCACAGACAGGATCTGGAGTTGTAGACCGTGTCCACAGACTTGGGTTCAATTACTTAGATGCATTAATTTATCACCTTTTTATTTAGAGCTCTACTTTATTTTTATTTAGAATCTTGTGCGTCTTAGGCTGGCCCTAAGCTTTAGATTTAGCTGACCTTGAACTTCTGATCCTCATGATTTCCTCTTCTAAGAGTTGTGCCCTGTGCAGGTTTATGAGGTGCTAGGGAGTAATCCCATAACTTTGTGTGCACTAGGCAAACACTCTATCAACTGAACCCCAGGCCCAGGATATAGGCAGATAGATGCAGATTCCTGGAGCGGTCATAGACCCCAGAGGAAAAACCCACTAGCTGACATTTTCCTACACTAGTATAATTTATAACTGCATTCTAGATATCTAAATGTATAGCCACAAAGAAGTTTAGCTCTTATTTTAATCAAAGAAAGTTCTTTTTCAACAGATTTGAGAACACCACAGAGTTCAACAACTGGGTAAAGTGCAGAGAGTACGTGACTGTGGGTCGTGCAGCACCAATTGCTCCACCTGTAGCCTCCATACCTACGTTTCAGGGACCACAAAGGGAAAACCAGAAGACCAAGAGACAGGACATCCATGGGCTATTCCAGAAAGGGAGGATTATAAGAGCCAGTAGAGCAGGTAAGAATGACTTAGCGTCTAAGAGGGAAGTTGTACCCTTGAAATCTCAAAAATATAGTTGCCTCAGTGAGATCTGATTATTGCAAAAGATCCTGCCCTTAGATGTAGAGACTCAGGTGAGTGCAGCTGATGCAGGTCTTCCCCAAGTAAAAGCACCCTGATAGGTTACCCAATCCCAAGCAGTCAGCACTATAAACCCATGTGCATATAAACGACACTAGATGAACACAGTAGGTTAGATAACTGATGGTCTGCCTGTCTGTCAGTCCGTCTGTCTACCTTTCTACGTACACACACACATGTAACAATAATATCTGAAGAAGAGAAGGCCATAAATTCAAAAAGTGTGAGTCAAGAGAGGATATGGAGGTGATAGAGGGAGGGGTACAAATGATATAAATACAGTACGCATGTATAAAATTCTAAAAAAATGAACAAATTTTAAAAATATAAAGAGCATGTTCCTCATGTGGGCAGCCTGCCATCATGACTCAAGAGCTGGGGAATAGCATTGCCTATAGTGAAAAATTGAGTGTTTCATTAATTTATTTAGCTTCAGTCTCACTGACCCGCTGTTGAGAAAGACTTCCGGCAGAACAATATTTTTCTTAAAATGTTGCTTTGAAGTCTGAGTAGAGTGTAACATAAAAAAACATAAAACCTTTTCTCCATCCCAGTTGAGTAAAAAAAGTTGTAATATTACAAAAGATACATATAGCAGACAAGGGGCTGGAGAAGTGTGAGCCAGTGCTGTAGCTTACAAAGGCTCCAGGAACATCGCCATGCATGGGAAGACAGCATATATGCTGGGCACCAACAGCAAGCAAGTTGACTGTACACACTAACCATGTCAGCTTGGATCCAGGGGCCAGACAGTTTATCTTAACATTATATTACTGCCCCGCTTTTTTCGAAGCTAGCTGTTTCTTGAATTGTACACCTCATGCAGTTTGCAACAGCCTTACATAGCATTTGAGGGCCTATTCTTTGAGAAAAATTTAGTAACACCACCCACCCAAGCACATTCTGTTTTGTGGTTTTGTGTTCCTTGGCTTCTCAGGAACCTGACTGGAAAACATTAAATGTTTCACCCTGCTTTAAGGTTAAAATCACAGATTCAAAGAGAAAACCAGATTTTGCAAAAAATTGAAGAGTCTCTACATATAAACTGGGAGTCTTGGGCCTTATTCTGGGATCTAGTCTAGTAAATTCTAACAAAAATCTCTTGACAGGTAACAGGACTTGATTGTTCTGATGTCCTGATCACTCTAATCAAACGAATCTGAAAGAGGTGAGGTGAGATGAGCTCTTATTACTCACCTCTTGTACCACTTTCCCTCATTACAACTTCTTCTCTTCCCTGTCGAAGAACAGAAGACCCTAACAGAAGCAGGCAGGGCCAGGATGAGCCAGTATTTTCCAAGAATGGGACCCAGCCAGCCATCATATGGTTCCCAGGGAAACTCTATGCTTTGTACCTTATATCTAAAGTCTGGGAGAAATGTCCAGGGTTTGTGACAGTTGTCAGGGACCTGGGAGGCTCTGGGAAGAGATATCAACTGGGCACTGTTTTATTGTCAGACTACAATAGGTTCAAATATATATTAACATATATTAACATGGGCACAAATAAATTAGCATATGTCAGGCTCTTTCCTTTCAAGAACACTATGCATGCACTCCACGAAGCAATGAATCCAAGTTCTATGTTTGGAGGTAGGGAGCTGACTTCGTTGAAGTTTAGCTTTTTAAAAGCCCTATGGGCTAAAATTGAGTTATTCGAAAAATTTGGTGCTACACTAGGCAGCGAGTTTAATCAGCCTATCTCTGAGCAGTGGAGCATGTCTAATCCTTCCCAGCTGTCCCCACCCAGAGGTCTTCACGAGGTCTACATACTTACAATTTTCAGATGAGATAAAAGTCTCATGACATCTGCCATATCAGCCAGGATTAGCAAGCGTGTCACAGCCGACAGCAGTGCCCGTGCTGCCCGCACCATGGTGCCACGCTTGACTGAAGAGCAAGGGTCATCAGCAAACTCAGAGGAGGCGATCCGCATCGTCTCACCTGCAAGACAAACACAGAGAGGCAGGTGTTTAGTGAGGAAGCTGAGAGTATCGTGAACTTAGACATCTGTCGATAGCCGATTCTGACCTCCAATACTGACCTCACTGCAAAGCTGGCACCTCTGAAATGCCAGTGTCAGAGAGGGCCTTTTAAGTTTAGCTTCCCACTGCATGAACAGAACTGGTGGGCAAAGGAAGGTATTATCTCATACTATGGTGGAAAACCATGCCTTTAACACCAATAAGAAAGTCATTTAATACATTTGATCTGAGAATTGAGATTAAATTATCTTAAACTTAAGTCTTCCATCTCTCCATTTCCTTAGAGCCGATGCCTAGTTCAGGTGGCTGACATCCAAGTTTTGAGTTAATTACTTTCTAGGTTTCTTTCTGTTGCTGTGATAAACACCATGACTATAAGCAACTTGGGGAAGGAAGGGATTTCTTTCACTTATACTTCCTGGACACAGCCCATCATTGAGGAAGGTTAAGGCAGGAAACTCAAGCATGAACCAAATCAGAAAGCATGAAGGAGGAACGAACTTACTGGCTTATGCTCGTAGTCAGCTAGCTGTTTTCTGTAGCCTAGATCTATAGCTGTAGGGATGATACAACTCACAGTTAGGCTGGGCCACCCCACAACAATCATCAATTATGAAAATCTCTCACAGATACGTCCCGAGGCCAGTCAGTTAGAGACATCTCTTCAACTGAGGTTCACTCAGCCTATGTGCCTCCAGGTTCTGTTAAGTTGATGATACACAGAGTACCCAGGACACCATCGGTGGCGGACTGACTCTTAAAACAATAAGCTCTTAAAACCTACTCTCAGTAGACTGATGCAGGAAGATAAACACAAGTTAGAAGTCAGTCTAATTTAAATATATTAAGTTCTAGGTTAGGTAAGCCTGCATAACAAGAACATCTAAAAAAAGTGAAAAAGAAAGAAATATAAAGAAAGAAAATACCCACAAAAGACTAATCTTTTAACTGGGGTAACAAAACAACAACAACAAACCTAAGCACAAAGAAACCCAAGATCCAAGCTTCCAACCCTCGCTTAAAGCTTCCTCTCTACTGTGGAGAACATTTAGAAAACCTGTCTATAGTTGACACCTGCCACATTTTGAAATGGGTTTTAAAATTTAGACAACATCTAGAAATATCTGTCCCATCTAAGGAGCTCACTTTCTCAGGGGAAAGCTGGCTTCTAAACAGTACCAGAATCCAGTAATGAAGTGTCAGACACATTAGAAAAAATGGAGGCGATGGAGAGAAACTAATGATTTCCTCGTTTAGTACAAGAGTGGCATGAGGGAGAGCAGCCTTCTCTCATGAGCTGTGACAAGTGGTGCCCTCCCCTCAGGCACAATGATGGACACTGCATGGAACTGGTGCTGAGGCTGAGTGTTGGGAACTGTGACCGCATGGAAGGGCATGCGAGAAAGGGGCTGTGAGATTCGGATTGTACCCCTGTCAGAGAGAAAGGGACTCAAGTGGATCTTTCTTATTGGAAGTTATGTCAGGCATATGACATAAAGTAAACCAGGCAGGGGGTGACAAGGAAAGAAAAACGAGGCAACAGGACAACTGCAGTTAGAGTAAGAGCAGGGAAAAGACTTGGACCAGGAATGAAAAGGAATAATATAAAGAAGGGGCCAAAGTGTGGTCAGAGGGCTTTGAAATAAGAGCCAGTGAATTTTGTGAAAAAAAATGGGACCTGATAATGACTAATAAAGATGCAGGAGTTGTACATACAAAGAAGGATGGACACAAAAGGTGGAAAACAGAGGGTGATGATTAATGATGATAAGCCTGATACTGTATCGAAGAAAAACATCCATCCAGTAGAGGAGAAAGGCTGGTAGGAAGCATAAACAGAGCTTTATATAGCAGGCATTTAGATACAGAAGACCTTCAATAAACCAGAGAAGTGCAGTTGATTGAACCTGTTGTTTGACTGGTAATGAAACAGTTTATTAAATTGTTTAATAGAAGTGATATGGTTCTTTTCTCAAGTAACCCCCAACGAACTTATAGAAAACCAATGATAGTTTGAGTTTGTGCATTCTGTCATTTGTGCTAATACACAAGGGAAAAGAAACCAATCATTTTATAAGCAGGTCAACATAGCCTGCAATTCTCTTAATTGGAATTATAGTTCATTCACCCTTCACAGCAATCTGATTTTCTGTTGAGTGTGGGCACACAGGAAATGTGGGCATATAGGAAATTGTACTATATCATTGAGTTCTTGAAAGACTCCATATCACCTACACAAAGTACAATTTCCCAATATCCCGCTTAGACTTTATGCATAGGTGGAAAATAAAAACAATCCATGATGTACAAAAAGAAGTTTGGAGAAACTTAAAATTTCATTTTTGTGTCAGTACAATGGTGGACTGCTAAGACCCACAATCCTTGTAAGTCTAATATAGATTTCTAATAAAGGCTGTAGCTATTAAATGCTTGTTCAGTACATATGTCCCATGCTTCACACACACACTGACACATACACAGATGAATTTTTTAGCCATCCTTAAAATAAATCATTGCAAAATATATATGTATCAAAGAAAAGAAAGTCAATTTACATTTTTCAATGTAGTTTGAAAGACCATTATACTATACACCACTACAAATCAAAAGAGGGTCACCACAGAGAAAGCAGAATACATTTTTTAAAGCTACCAGTTGGAAGTTACTTACTGGGAATAGACTTTATTGTTCACAGCAAAGTAAGAATTATAATACACACACACACA
>JABTXL010001605.1:5813033-5842310 GCA_025134845.1 Neodon shergylaensis | reverse complement strand
AGAGAGAGAGAGAGAGAGAGAGAGAGAGAGAGAGAGAGAGAGAGAGAGAAAGGAGAGATTGAGGGAGAGAGAGCGCTAGGGAGTTACTTGAATGATTCAAATTTCTACAGGTTAAACTGAAGTGAGCTCTACGTTGTGTAAGAAGTGACCACTAGGATAGGGTTAGTCACAGAACAGATGACATCAAAATGACAATTTAGTCCAAAACCCCCAACTCCACCTCCCCAGTACATGCAGGGGGAGTATAGTTAAAAACTGTGCCTAACCAACTGAATTTTCCAGTTCAGGTACTCAAATAATGGATCAGGGTAACACCATGTAAAAACACTCCACACACATGTTGGTTATAAGGTGACCAAGAGTATAACAAAGTCAAAGGGTGACAGGGTATAGGACAGAGTTCTAGTCAATCAACCTGGGGCCCACACAGCCACTACTGGTAAAGCAGGAGGTCAGGGTGGACAAAAAGTTCTGGAAAGCCTCATGGGTAGGATTCAGAACTAACACATAAAACAACAACAACAAAAACAAATAAACAAACAAACAAAATCACCAAGAGTAAAGCTGGGACTTTCTACATTTCCCCGCAAAAGCTCACTGAAATGTAGAGCGGTATTCCAGAGTGTCTGAGAGCAACCTCTGATGCATTATAATACTAAACAAATGTACACACATAGAAGGGGATTTAAGACAGTGGGCTGAGGACATAGCTTAGCTAATGCTTCTTTGTCCAGCATGCACAATGTCCTAGCCTTGATTTCCAGCTCTGCTAAATAAACACTTTTGATGTCAAGTTGGCTAAATGAGTACAGATGTTTGTCATGAAATCTGTTCAGCTGAGTTTGATCACACATGATGGAAGAAACCAATTCCTAAAGTTGTTCTCTGATCCCCTCATGTTGCCTGTGGTACATGAACATGCACTGACCCCCAACACACTAAATAAATAAAAATTAATAGGATACTAATGGGGCATATAACCCACAAGGATCTATGTAAAACTTAATGTAAAAGACAGAGTATGAGTGAGAAGATCTATGCTATAACAGTGAACTAAGAAAGCTAACGCTAAAGTCACATAAAAGCCCTAACTCAGCACATCCCAGTCCTCAAGATGTTCAAGTATCCCTGCTCTGGCCTGCTCCCCCTTGAAAAACATTCTCATTTTAGTAGATTTCCCCTGCTTCAGCATTAACTGTGGATCTCTGTTCCAGTCTTTCTGCAGGGGCACAAGAACCAGGAAACTACCCAATGATGCCCTTCTAATGCCCAGTCTCAGTCACTGTTACAGGCAGTGAGTTGTCTGATAGATACTCAGTAGAAAAGAAAGAGAAAAGAGGAATAAAAAGAAATCTATACAGATAGATAAGGAGTGGTGAAAAAGGACAGAAGCAAAATAGAAGCAGACTGAGAAAGAAGAAAAGGACAGAGAGACGGAAGGAGGGAGAGAGGGAGGGTAGGATGGAGTAAGGAAGGATGGAAAGGAGAAAGGAAGGGAAGCTGGTGAGGAAGAGAGAGAGAGAGAGAGAGAGAGAGAGAGAGAGAGCACACTCTCCCCTGAGAAAATGTGTTTGTAAATGTAAATCTCAGGCTAGGTTCTAAGAGTTCTCTGAGATAAATAGCAGGTAATTCCATTAGCTTTAAATGAGAAACTAAGAGCCCATTCTGAGCAGATACAAATGAGCTCACACATTGCTAAAGATTCTGAAGGAAAGTTAATGTGAAATCCGTGATAACACTAATGTGCCTTATATCCCTGCAGCTTTAGGATTACTGGGACAAAATAGAAATCTATATTACAAGATGATAGACAAGTTTATCATGATAAAATTAGCTATTTTCTCAGGAAACTGCTTTTCTATAGGACTGAAATAATCAACTGGGAAATGGCAGAGTGTGTAGGGGAGTAGACGGGCCCTGAAGAGAGGAAAATAGGGATCTACTCATCCTCTTTCTCTCTCTCTCTCTCTCTCTCTCTCTCTCTCTCTCTCTCTCTGTGTGTGTGTGTGTGTGTGTAAATATCCAATCTCCGTTACTTGAATATAAATCTAACTGGGGCTGTGCTGCCCTGTGATGTCTCTGATTTTTTTAAGCCCCCATCACCTGCTGGGAAGAAAAGTCGCGTGAGTGATGGCCTGGAATCAACCAGTCCTGTGCAGTTCTCTCACAGGAATAACGACTTTAAACACTCCACATATTTTAACTCATGGATTAAAGATGAAAAGCCCTCCCCTGTATTTACAGCCCTGTGCATTTGTATGTAAATTGCAAAGTGGGATCTGCATAGGCGAGAAAACCATCAAGCTTTTGTCTTTCTGAGTTTGAATCACATCTATTAATACTTGACTTTGCAGCTCTGAGGACACTTGTGACACAAAAACAGAAAAGAAGCCAGGAAGGAAGAGGAAATACATGAGAGAGCCAGGAAAGAAGGGAATGAGGTGGAAGTAGAATCAAACAAAATATTCTGTTTGAGAATCTACTTAATAGCCTATATAATAATTTATAAACAAAAAGAGAGTTGAAATGAGAGAATAGGAATTTAAAATCAGCAAGACCCGGGCTCTCACTCTAGATGTTGCTAAATATATGAGCTGAGTGCTCATGAGACCATGATGTTCACATCCCTCAACCTTAAGATGAGAGTGAAATAGTGCTAATGCTCTCACAGAATGGGGCTACTAAAGATGATGTACTCAAGTCTCCAAATAAGCACTTACCTATAATAGGGGCTACTGTGGCTCGAATGAGACATGTCTGCCATGGGCTTAAACATGTGCTTGAATGGCTGGTGCCCAGCTGAAGGTCCTATTTGGGAGGGCTATGGGACCTCTAGAAGGTACAACCTCTATGGATGGAGTGGGTCACAAGGGGCAGGCTTGAGGCTTTACAGCCTGCCCTCACTTCATGCTCAAACTGTCTCCGGACTGCAGTTGCAATGTGGCCACAGAGCTTCCTGCTCCCGAGTCCTTGCCTTCCCCACCCTCTGCCACATCTTCCCTGCCACCATGGACTATATATCTTTGGAACCTCAGGCTAAATAAATTTCTTTCTCTTAGGTTGCTGCTGGCAGGCCTTTTTTTTTCTCACAGCAATATAAAGGTAACCAATATTGGTAGTATGATTACTATTATTTATTCATGCAGTTTCTAGCCTTCATTGCTTGCCTCGGTACTCAGACTACCATGGAGGCATCAGACTTTGTACGCACAGCCAAGCATAATCTTCATGTAATAGGAACTAATATGTGTAGCAATGAACCATGGTGACCATGCTGAGAATGGGTTGGAAGTCAATCGCAATCCAAAACGGCCCAAGAACATGGCTCATCCTTTGGAGAGTGGTCTGCATATAAGACAAACACATTTTAGATATTTGATCTCTGAACTACTGGAAATCGGTGAGGTGAGACTCAGAAAGTACAAGGTGATGGGAGAGACAACACAGATGGTTGCCAGCCTGCCACTCTGCGGGCTTAGCTCATAGCTCCTTTGCTTCCTCTTAGCAGGGGCACCCAAGGGTTTTACTTTCTAAATCTAAACTGTGAAAATGAAGAAAAATGCAAGCTGCAGAGTAAGCACTGCAAAGCAACCAGAACACCAGCCAACAATGACCCAAGAAGTCAAGGGGAGCACAATATTCCAGAGACCTTCCTTTGCCTGATGTGGGGATAAGCAGTGACACTATTTTCATTACTAAGTAACCAGCCATCTATATAATGAGGGAAAACCACGAACAATTAAAAGGAACCAAAAATAACATTCATAGTTCTACCTTAAGGACATTTGATGAACTGCCTTCTGGAAATTTCTTTACATTTGCATTTTTCCAACAATTAAATTGTTTGATCATATCATGACCCTTTTGTCTAATTACACAAAATACTGACAGTTACTAAACTTTTTCCCCCTTTCCCAACATGGAATTTATAAATCAGGTGAGGAAAAGGTCACAAAAGTCTCCATTTTCCATCATTTTAGCTCTGTCTATGTTTCTCTGTCTGTCTCTCCCTTCTCTCTGTCATTGTTTATTGAGAAAGGGTTTCCTGCATCTCTGGCTGATGTAGGATGTCATCCGTGAGTAGATGATTTGTGAACACCAAATCCTTCTTTCTCCTTTCCAGGCTCTAGGGATGCAGGTAGTGCAGCCAGTCCTCCAGGGAGTTATTTTTCCCCTTTTCATAACAAGCTATGAGTCAAGTTTTGCACATATTCTTCTTAAGGTACAAATCTCTAAGGCTATTGAAAAATGGGTACTATTTATCCATGTGACAATGACAAACAATATCATTTTTGCAGAAGAAAATAAGATACAGAGTTAAGTACTTCACTAGCCATTTCTTTAAGCCTTGGCCATTTCAGCTACTTGGACAACATATTGCCATAGAAACTTCCTATTCATAAATCAGTTTTCTAAAATTCTGTGCATTATCATCATGGCTCATCATTCATATTCCTCATGCACATTACTTTATGATTATGCCCAATTGTGCATACACAGACCAATGCCTACATGGCAGCCTAAATACCAGGGTGAGCATCTTTTGCTACTACTTTTTAAAAATCTAGCATCATTTAAACATATACCCTGACATAAAACAATAAGTATTTTATTGGACTGTTATTTTCTTTTTTAATTTACTTAAATTTATGAACACATATAATGTATTTTTAAGCAGCTTAAAACATTAATTGAGTAGACAGTAATTGAGAGTGGAACTTCTGAATGTTTGATGGTGCTGTAGCACTCAAAGACCCAACCCTACTCCAACTGGCTCATTTTCGAAGCATAGAGGAAATATGCATGAACACACCGTCAGTTGTGATAAAGCAATCTGAAATGAGTAAATGGCCAAGGTGGAGAAAAATACAGAACTTGTGATGTTTCCCTAGTGGGTTCTTAAAACCTGATACCTGCCCTTCATCCTGTTTGGTTGTCGGTGCTGTCAGTTCTCATTTCACAGGAAACATCCTGAGTTGCTTGAGAATTTGGAAAGATCCATTGAGCAGTCATCGATTTAACTGAGGACCTCTGAGTTAAGCAAAGGCAAGGGTATCACTGTGAGAAGGTATCCATGAGGAGGGGGCTGATGCTGCCAGGAGACCCATGATTCTTCTGCTTTACAGATCCCGTTAGTTTCTGTGTATATGGACTTAATGATGCTTTCAGTCTTAGGATCCTTTTCATTAGTCTCAGTATTAAAACATGGTTATAAGTGATCCTCCCTCTTTGTCTTTTTAAGAGGTCAAGATGTTCCAAGTCCTATTCAGAAAAACTTAACTGTACCAAGGCATGACTGCTATAGAGAGTCTGATGGGATAAGTACTCTCATGCCATCATTTATTCCAGAACAACTGAAGAGATAAAGAGAAGCTTACTTGACCAGGGTCAACCACATGGTAAGTGGCAGAGTATTGAAAGACAGCTAGCTCTAGAAACAATGCTTTAGAAATAACCCTTAATAGCTGCTTGCTCCATTACAAGTATCTGTTGGCGTAGTTCTGAGTGGCCTGAGATTATAAATTGAAGACCCATCTACCTGCTTATTTGTTGAGTGTAGGAAAGCTGAAAAGAAGAAAGGAAGAAGAAAGAGAAGAAATAGTAGAAAAAGAGAAGAGACAGGAACAGAATGGAGGATGGAAGGAATAGGAGATGAAAGCAGTAGGGTGGAAGGACCTAAACAGGACCATTTTTTAAAGAATTATCTCAGGTATGCCACCCACTTCCTTTTGTCACTGTAGGGCTTGTTTTGGACTGCCTCTGCCTTGCTCTGGCCTGGAAGTTGGCCAGTGTAAAAACCATGATTGCCACACACTACTTTTTCTGCTCCTGACATGTAAGGCATCGTAGATGGTGTGGTAATACCTTGTTATGAAAAATATCTCTTCCACTCCAAGAGACTGGAGCATTTGCTAGACCTCACATCCAGAGTTAATAACACATTTTGAAGTTATGGAAGACTGATCTTTTACTGTATACTAAGTTTGCATGTTTAACCTGATTTAAAGAGAACAACTTAGCAATTCATCTTACTTCTCGAGGATTTCCCATGCAATCAGTTTTCACGGTCTCACCGAATGCATAGCTGTAATCTTAAATTAAGTCCTCTTCCGTGCCTCCAACCCAGACTGAGGTATGTGCTTGAATGTTATGAGAGAGTATGAGGAAACAGCAAGTAGGTTGAAACTAACCCTATAGACTAAACAGCACAAGTGCTGGAAGTTACATGGATATGAGTTTAGACATTTGTTTCCAGTGGTGCTTGCTGTACTGTTTCTTATCCAGGTCGGTTGGGGGCAGATGCAATCAGGAAGGATGTGAATCCTGATAAAGATTTCTAAGAGGTTCCCCCATTTCTTCACATATGATACTTTCTGGGCTGTTCAAAAAACAGAGAGAGGAAAAAATTCCTTTGTGGAGGACACAGACACAGGGACAGACAGATTCACAAAACAGCATCTGGGAAGGCACAGATTCAGTCTCAAACAAAAGAGAGACAGGGAAAAGAAAAGACACAGGGAGAGAGAAGTAAAGGATTCAAATCTGGACATTCTCTTTGTTAAATTGCTCTGAGGTGAAGTGTTTTTAATTTCATTTTTTTTAATGTGACACTGATGCTTCATTGGCGACTCTGAGTTATCATTAGTGAATTCAAACCAAAGCAAGCAAGTTACATGTTTACTCAGCAAATGTTGGGAAGAGGAAAGGAAAACTTGCCGAGGTTCCCTCTGAATGTCATGAAGTTATACTGAAGCAAGGGGAAAAGTTCAATGATGTTTCAAATTTATTGAACTTCATAATAGTATAATTTGATTTCCCCCTGTTATTTTTTATTTATTTTTAAGTTAGCACATAAGCTCAGGAAGTGCCATGAGACTGTAACATTTGAGAAAGGCGGGCGCTAGGGAAAGCAGTGGCTCCTTCCTTCTTTGTTCTGCCCACATAGGAAGTTGCTACAAAAGAAGAGAAATCTTAAAACATTTTTTTTGAAACAGCAAGGAATATGAAAAGGAAGATATGCATTTCACTCCAGGGTGATTATGACTCAAGCCCATGATTACGGAAAAGGTCAGCAATTCACAATCAGATTTCTCTCTGAGGACAGGCACTGGTGAAAGACAGTATTTTCTAAGGCAAAATCTACATTAAAATGAGCTTCCTCAATGATCATTTCAAACACTGAACATCTAATGAGGCCCAGGCACAGGTCACATCCTGCGACCCACAGTCTTCATAAGAAAGCCTCCTTGGTTAAACTTAAAAATCAGAGGGGGCTAGGGAAATGATTTGGTGGAAAACAGCAGAATTCAGATACCAGAAACCATGTCAGTAGCTGAGTGTGGTCATACTTGTACCTGCCACCACCAGTATGTGTGCATGTGGGTGGGTGGTGGTGGAGACAGGAGGATTGTTAGAGATTGTCTAGCTCCCAGGTCAGTGATGGACCCATCTCAAGGAAAAGTGCTGGAAAGTGATAGAGGGTATTGGACATCCTCCTTGTTCCTTTACAGGTTACAAATAACACACACACACACACACAAACATGCACTACACACATGTGCACGCGTGTGTGCACAAACATGCATACACACACACACACACACACCACCATCACCACCACCACCATTAACCCAAACTGTAATAAAGACTATATCAATATTGTAGAGTAAGAAAGCTGCCTGTCCCTATGTCTTTATAGAAAGGGTAGTAGGCAAGCTCTGAGAGCTTTTGTTGGTTTCCTTTTTGCAAATAGCCCTCTAAGAACGCAAGAAATTAAGTAGAAAGTCTCAGAGATCTGTTGCCATCAACGTCCTTGAAGTGACTGTAAAACTGGAAAAATCCTGGTTCTGATGAGACCTCCACAATTTCAGCTTTAGTCCAAAGACTGAGAATGTGCAATGGAGAGTCACCTTAAGCATGTCTGGTAGCTTGTGTGGGCCAGAAATCCTATGGAAAGCTCTGGTCACTGTCCTCCAGGCTGTGAAACCCACAATGCACAATACATCAACAACCAATAACAATAGTTCCACTAAGAAAATGCCTATTCATGGACAATGAAGGCTGATGAGAAGCCAAGGACAATGGCACTAGGTTTAGATCCTAATACATGAACTGGCTGTGTGGGAGCCTAGCCTGTTTGGATGCTCACCTTCCTGGTCCTGGATAGAAGTGGGAGGACCTTGGACTTCCCGCAGGACAGGGAATCTGGACTTTTCACCATTCTCGAGAGGGAGGGGGAATGGAGTGGGGGGAGGGGGAGAGGGGTAGGGGAGTGGGGGGAGGGGGAGATGTGTGGGAGGAGGGGGAGGGAAATGGGAAACGGGAGGAGGCGGTAATTTTTCAAAAAATAATAAAAAAAATGCCTATTCAGCTGCAAGTCCTTTTCCCAGCCTGGCTTGAGGGGCTCCAACATTCTGGTCCACATTTGGTCAACACAGCCCTCTTTAACAAAGGCTGATAATGGTTCAAGACTATCTCCCTCTCTGGAGATGCATTCAGTATGCAAAACCACAACAAACGTCAGTAACTGATGATTGAGTGCATTGAGTGTTATGAGCTATTAAACATCGTTACAAATGGTAATGCACCACCTTGCAGAAAGCACAGATCATTAAGCATATGGATTTTAATTATTTCAGCTATAGCCTTCTCCAGGGTTCGGAAGAGAGAGTGAAAGTTACCTTTATATTGTGGTAGCCAGTGAGACTATCAAGCTGCAATGTGGCACACTTCCCAAACGAGGCTTTTGCAAAGACCTGTTAAATACAGCCATCACCACGTTCCATAAAAAGGTGATTATCGTCTTGGGCTGGAGTGCAATAGAAGACCATAAACTTGGAGATGTTAAACAGTGATGTGCTAATCTTTAGAGAAAAATGGAATTCAGCAGATCATTAAATAAGTTGCACAATTTTTCCTTGTATATACGTACGTATGTGTGTGGATGAGTATCTTTGTGAGTAGGTGTGTATCAGTGGTACATGTGTGTTTTTAAATGTGGGGGGTCATGTAGAAGCTAGAGGTCAGCACCATACATGCTCTGATATTGATCTCTGCCTTATTTTCTGAGATAAGTTCTCCCCTGGAAGGTGGATCTCACCAGTTGTGTCAGAGTAGCTGGTGATCAAGCCCAACTGAGCCTCTTGTGTCTGTGTATGGAGCACTAGGGTTACAAGGTCATTCTGGAGGAACCAACAATGTATGTGAGTGCTTGGAATTGAACTCAGGACCTCAAGCTTGCACTGCAAGAACCGTATCAACCAAGCCTTCTCCCTAGTCAGCTTATATTTTTATAAAGGAAAAAGAAAATAGGTGGCAGGTATATACAATTTATTGTAGAATAAATACATTCTTATAATAAATGAGCTACAATGTATTTTTATTGAAAATAATTTTTATTTTTATTTATTAAATCTATTCTAATCAGTATTGTTTCTCCCCACTCCTCCAGATTTTCTGTACCTTTCTACCTTCCCCATCCAAGCCCCCTCTTTTTCTCTTTAGAAAACAAACAGCAAAGTAAAGAAATAGAATTTAAAAAGAAGAAAAAAATCATAAGAAACATGTAGGCATATGTTGTAAATTCGTTAGCAAAGCTAGAAGCTTCAAAATATTAACATTTGTCTGACTTCAAAGTATTAAACACCTAAAATATGTAAGGCAAGACTATCTATGTGTACTGTTGACTTATTTATATTCTTGTCAATAAAGAATTCTCTGGCTCAGATTTCCATTCTTCTCACAGTCATGACATAAATCAAACCCATTCAGCTATCAGCACACTAGCAACAGTGTTCCCCAGCTGCTGGATGAAGCATGCTTTCCAGACCCTTTGAATCTGATGAAGAACACAAGGAACCACGCCGTAGTTTGTATCGGTAGTATACAGGCAAATCAATGTGATCATCAGAAATGCTACCAAGTCTAAGAACCTGAGTTTGATACCAATAACCAGATGATAGAAGGCAAGAACACACTCTTATGAGTTGTTCTCTGACATCCACAAGCATGCTGAGGCATACACAGACACACATATACACACTCACAAAAGCATACAAATACATATATCCAATAAATGAATGTAGTATATTTTTAAATCTTAATACTCCAGAATCAATGGTCTCAACATGTAAAAACACAGGGCAATATGAACCACACCTGCTGTTAAAGATACAGTTTGCGCCAGTGCAGAGTAAGAGAGTAGGTTGACTTAATGTCTAGATTCTAGAACATAAGCATACATGGATTTCTGTTCCTATGGCATAGAATCAACTTGGCCATACAAAATGAAACAAGATCCAAGTAGTTTCTCTCAGGATCACCACTAATGGTGTTATAAAATTCCAGCTCAAAGGTCTGTCTGCAGCATGGCTCTGTGTGGCAAAGTACTTGTCAGTGTTCCACAGCCGAACTAGAAGCAGAAAAGCCTTCATATTCACAGGAAACATTTCAATTGGAAATCTAAGATGCTAGCTTTTTGTTATTGTTCTTTGTTTTCTTTTATCTTTCTACTATTTGGTATTTATATGCTCTCTTAGAGGACATATATAATTATAATATCCTTCATATTAGAATAGTTCTCATGAGGAAATATTTAATGTCATGTCATGAGAAGAGAAATAAATACTGATGGGGCATTTTCCAGGAACTAATGAGATTTGTGTTAGAAAAAAAGGCCAGAAACCAAAAAAATATATATATATTTCATGTAGTTTTTTTATGAATTCACAGCTGACTTTCACCAAATCAGTTCTCATAATTGAAGACATTTTAGATCATCTTAGATGCTTCAGTATTATGCTTATGTGAATGTAAATTTCAGTTCCTATGGCATCAGTGTTGTCACTGGTAAAAATAAATAGCATTTCTGTCTCTGATCTCCTGTCTGCTGAAATATATATATATATATATATATATATATATATATATATATATGAGTGTGTGTGTGTGTAAATGGAAAATATTCCACAGCACATTACATAATTCACATTATACAAATTTCAGCTAGATAAACTGGGCTTGATATTGCTATACAGGAAAAAAAAACATGTGAACTTAACTTTTCCTAATGTTGTTGTCTTTGGCAAAGAAAATAAAACAGGAACAATTCCAAAAATGAGAAAGTTGGTTAAGGATAGAAAATTCTACCTTCCATTTCACATGTCTAAATTAGAAATAAAACAAAACAAGAACCAAGTAATTGATCTCACAGTCACACTAACGAACATTCCAGATCAAAGGCCAACATGATGGCTCCATGGTGGGACAAAGTGCTTGCCATTTCAGCCTGCCATCTTGAATTGGATCCCAGGCCCCACATGGTGGAAGGACATAAACAGTCCTCAAGAGCTGTCTTCTGACCTCCACATTCATACTGTGCTTCACACAACAACAATAAAAATAAAATTTCAGCTTGGTTAAGCTGTTATTTTTAGAACATGACATGGAAAAAAGGATTGTATTTACTGGTTTCTTCTAAGGTTGCATTGCCATAGTCTCTGCTTTACTATGTGACTGCCACTGATTCTCCATTAATCATTGAGAAGGTTGTCTCTTCCAGATGATTATAGTTAGATTCTTTTTACAGATGTGACAGGAGGTGACTATCATCAACATTCTACTTCATACATAGAGATATATACAGCATCTACACTCACATTGGAATGTCAACCATTAACAAGACATGGCTATCAAAAGTATATACATCGAGCAGGAGGCTCCTCCAACTGGTAATGAAGAAGATCAAGTTGAGGTAATGCAAAATCCTCAATCCAAAGCCACAAATAACCAAAGGTGCTAATCAATACTTGTATCATTTCCATGATCAATAGTTCATCTCTGTGGGCATGATGAATCTCAAACAACCTTTCCTCCTTCCAAACCAAGAGTATATTTTTTAAAATAAATGAAGTTAAAAAGAAACTTGGAAGAAAAAGTTTCTAACAAGGTGACATATAGACATAAGTGGAAGGAAATTTATAGTCTTGGAGGCTGGATCCTCTGCTGTCTGGTTTGCAGACTTGAGAATATAATCCTATCTATAAATATGTCATGAGTGTAAAATATGAGAAGGGATGTATTATTTCCTTTATCCTTCTGGCCATCCCATGAGCATGTGTTGGGCATTAACTATATGGCAAACACTTATTAGGTCTAGCACATTCAAGATGAAATTCCAGTTACTGTCTTTATAGGCTTATAGCCTAATGGTTCTGAAAGATTCAGTAAAAAGGAAACAAGGATCATCTGTAGACAAATGACCATTTAGTAAGTATTTGGCAATTGAAAGAAACAATGAGTGTATTAAAGAAGCTTGGAACCATAAGTGTGCAAGGGTGTTTAGTTAGTTCAGTTTCAACAGAACTGTAACAGCAGATAAAAAAGTACATATAAATAATATATGTCAAGTTTAAGCCCCTTTTTTCCCTTTTGTACTGCCAATATGACTTTCATGTGTGACTTTGAGAGTTGGCAGGAGCCAGTCCCTGGCTACTCCACATTCCCAGCTACACTGCCAGAAGCAGCATGCCGACAGAAAAAGAGCACAGCACTCTTCATCACGAAGCAGGCTTTTAATGCATATTGAACCACCCCGATCAGTTGTTAGATGCTAGGTTGCTCCAACCACCTCCTAATATCAAGCCCCGAATGAACAATGGGATTAAGAGGTGAGAACCAACTCTGTTTTTCATTATGATTTCTCCAGAGAGAAAACAGCTTCATTTTTTTAAATCACACAAGTTGACTGAAATAGAGGAAAGAAAGATTTGAATGAAAGAATGAAACTTATCCACCCAATCACTGTATTTTAAGTCTCTCTCTCTCTCTCTCTCTCTCTCTCTCTCTCTCTCTCTCTCTCTCTCTGTTATTATGTTTTATTTCTGGAAGCTAGCAAGCCTCAGAGATCTCCTGTCTTATCCCTCCCCACCCAACAGTGCAGAGATGACAGGTTTACTCTTGATCATGCCCAGCTTTTTACATGGGTTCTAAGATTTGAACTGAGATCCTCCTGCTTATACCACAAGCCCTCCTGCCCACAGAGTTCCCTCACGAGTCCATTTTCTTTCTTTCTAAAGGGAAAGTGACTCTCTACCTCAACCAAAATAAGACAAGGTATCTAAAATGTCAGAAATAACAGAAAATTACTCCTTAAAACATGCCCGTCAAATTTTCAAGCAATATGCATAATATTTTCCCACTGATCACCTATTATTTATGCCATACAAAGTACAAAAAACTAAGACAAGGGTCCAAATGTTAACTTTGATAGAATGAATTCCCCATCTGTTTTTATGTGTAGACTTCTTAGACTCATTGTCAGATGAGCTTGAGCCTGAGTCCTTGCAACAAAAGGGGGCCCGCTCATTTTGTTTCCTTCAGTGGAGACTTAGAAAACAGCCATGGTGGCATACATAGATCTAGTCTACATGGGAAGTGAAAAAAGACAAAATCTCATGAGTAAATTGGAAGCATGGGGATCTTGGGAGAGGGTTGAAGGGGAGGGGAGAGGTAGGGAGGGGAGCAGAGAAAAATGTAGAGCTCAGTAAAAATAAAAAACGAAAGAAAACAGCGTTGAACACCTTGGAGACTGTACACTGTGTGCCTGCCAGTGAGAGTCTCTCAGTAAGTGCTTTTCTTCCCACAAACTAATACTCTCACACTTAGAGGATTAGTTTCCCTTTGTGCATAGGTCTGCCTATGGCGGAACCAGATGCAGGTCACAACAAAGCTTAAGAACTCAAAAGCTTTTTCCAACCACATACAGCTGGTTCCTTAGCGCTCTCATTTACACATCACAGAGTTCCAGTGACTTAGCAGCAGTTGCCTTGACACAGTGCTGGCAGGTGTCTGACCATGGGAAACATGGGAGAGGGTTTGAACATTAACAGGGGTTCATTATAGCTCATCCTTCGGACAGCTAGTGACCTTTTCACTCAATGGAATTGAAAGGCATGGGTGAATCAGAAAAAAAATATCAAAGATGCCAAAGTATTAGAGACCATAAAACTGAAGTTATATTGAGCAATACCTGGGTCTACTAAGGCCTTTATTCGCTGTTCAGAGATGCGTGGTAAGAGTCAGGCACAAGAGAAATATTGACAGAGCACAATAGCAGGTCAGGTTGACCTGGCCTAAGCCACGGTCCTCTCACACTAGTCTCAGGAAAGTACTAAAGTAAGAAAATAAGCCAGGTCTGCATTCACCATGAGGCTATCACAGGTCACCCTAAAAAAACCAGTGGGATGTCAAATACAAATAATTGTCATGAGCAAATAGAGTTTCAATATGTTTTAATAGATATCTATGTTATCAACATAAAGTCTGCAAAGAGTGCTGTCAGGTGTAAATGCATACGATGAGCAGAAGTGTATTCATGCCATGTAAATTCTTCATCAAGTGCACCCAGGCTACATTGTTCACTCATGGTTTCGGCATTGGAAGTGAGAAAACACATAAAAAGCCGATGTGTAGAACAGTGTCGAAGGGTCCTTGTGCTTCATTGTGCTTACCCTGAGAATCTCCAGCCTCATATCTGCAATAACGCCAGAAACAGCTGCAGATGAGCTTTAAAATGGCAGCGCCGCAGAACCAGTTTTGTTCTCTGTAGTGTGGCTCTCTTTAATTTTTATCAATACCAACCCCTCATGTTTAGTTACTTTTAGTGCATTACCTCTTCTCCAGACATTAGGAGTAAGTGAAATGTCAACAATCTGAAAGCATATTGTTGAAGAAGAAGAAGAAAATCTACATGATGACCACACCATTCGACATGGAGGAAAATTTTACATGACCTGGATGAAGAGCCATAGGCATTCAGTGGTGACTGAGAGAAACGATTCTCCAAGGACAAGCCCCTGATTGGTTTTCTGATCCTAAAGGGTCAGCATGAACGTACTGGCAAAACTAATTGTACTCAGTAGGTTTTGTGTGTGTGTGTGTGTGATATAATTGTTATAGACGTAGCATGAATTTTAGGGCAGTCATGGGGAAACAGAAGAGAAATTAGAGTTGGGAGAATATGGGTGGAAATAATGTTAACACAACATACTCATGTATGAAACTATAAAAATTAAAATACAATATATTTAAAAAGAATAAATTAATAACCACTCCAATTATTCCTTCCCAGTCCAATCTTAAAAATAACTATGGTAGGAATTGAGTAAGTGAATTAGTGTATCATGCACAATGGAAAGCACTTTCCACATAAGAGCTCTCAATAAGATAGATGCTATTTAGTTTCATTTCAGAGATTAAACAAAACAAATACTGTGGCTTAGTTAAGAAGATTAATTAGTGTGTTCAGTGCCACACAGCTAATAAGCCTCACCCCTGAGAGTGGGGTCAAAGCTTGCTTGGTCCAAAGCTGTGATTTCAATAACAGACGAAAGGAGAAGCTCCACGCATAGGTATACTGGTGGAAAAACCTAGAGCACAATGAGGTGATGAAGTGGTGGTGAAGACAGTAAGGATAATAATAGCAGCCAATTGTGACAGCATGTGCCCTGCTCCATATGCTAACGCAAGCATCACATCTATTGATTTAGCAGCCATAGAAACCCTATCAGATAGACACAATTCCCATGGTGCTGATGAAGAAATTGAGGCATAGAAAGTTTAATAAAGGCTACAAAGCATTAAATAAATGAATAATGGATTCATCTTTAGCTATAAAATTTGGGCTTTAACCACTTTTAAGATAATACATGTAATTATGCATTCACAAAACTGAAATTTAATAAAAAATAGTTAAACCATTAGAAGTAAATGTTCATGTTTATAATAACTTTATGCAAAACTATCTTTTTAGCATTTATTTATTTATTTTACATGTATGGGGTTTTTGCCTGCATGAATGCCTGTGTACCACATGAGTGCCTGGTGCCCATAGGGACCAGAAGAGGCGTCAACTCTCCTGCAGCTGGAGTCACAGGTGGTTGCTAGCCTCCACATGGGTCTGGAAATTGAACCAAAGTTCTCTGGAAGAGCAGCAAATTCTTTTAACTGCAAAAGCATCTACCTAGTTCCACAGCTAACATTTTAATACAGTCTATACATTAGGAGCTGGAGAGATAGCTGTCATTGAAGAGGGAACGTAAGTTTGGTTCCCAGCACCTATATCAGGTGCTTCACTCCTGCTCCTATCCACAGCTCCAGGGAACCTGGGGTCCGCCCTCTGATGTCTGTGCTTACCTGCATTCAAATTTACATGAACACACAGACTCACGCACACATAAATTAAATTAAAAAACCCTAAAAACATAAATTAAAAATAAAATTAATCTTTAAAGTACAAACTGAAGATGTGTATACTAAATTGATATGCCATTACTATAGTCCAAGTCCTGCATTTTTCCTTCCATTCTTCAGCCTGTTCTGGGTTCTGTATTCACCACCCCTTTACAACTTCTTTTTTCTTTCATGGCCAACATTCTCTTCATTGACCTAAACTGATTATGCATTTTTCTGATGTGTGGAAAGTCATGCCACACAATTCTAGACAACACACGAAATATAGAGGTTTTCTTTAAACCTTAACATTCTTTAAAATCTCAGTGAAAGGTTAAACAAGCTCAAAAAGTATAATTTAATATTGAACACTTTATTTCCTAATCCTTATGTAACAATAATAACAACTTATTTACTAAACAAATTTAACTGTAAGAAGTTGAATAATTTTAAAGAATTAAATATCTATTTAAATATGCTTTGAAATTTCATTTATTTGTATTTTATATGTATGGTTGTTTTCCTGTATACATGTTTGTATACCATGTGCAGTGCCCATGAAAGCCTAAAAGAAGTTTTTGGGTCTCCTATGAGACACCATAAATGTGTTGGTAATTGAACCCAGTTCCTCTGCAAGAGCAACCAGTACTCTTAACTGCTTACCCATCTCTCCAATCTTATAAGTATCATTTTTTAAAGTGACCTAGACATCAGAGGAAACAACACTGCATAGAACTAAGCTCTGTATTATCACAATAAACATTCCTAATAAATGTTAACTATTACCATCTTAGGATACCACCTTTTATGACACTTCCATGTGTTTCTTAAACTGGAAAGTTGACTAAAAAGAAATTAAACCATGTAGAAAAATTACAAAAAGTCTGAACAATAAAAGCAGAGATCCTTTGGAAGAGCTGTCTTATTTCCTTATAGACTAAAACTATCAGCTATATTCCTAAACACTAACTCCTGAAACAACACTTTCTGATTTCTAACAATGTAGGATGAAGTGAGGTTACATGTTAGGCACTGAGGAGGAAGATATAATGGATAGGATATAGGAGAAAAAGTGGATTTCCCTGGGGGCAAATCTTATTCTCCAGTACCCATGAAGATGATCTAACTTAAAAAAGGGTCTTTTCTGAATCAGTTAAATCAAGATGTAGTCTTATTCAACTGGGGTGTAGCCTGATCCAATGTGACTAGTCTCACAAGAGAAAAGAGTACTCATAGATACAAAACCATGAGTGTATTAGGTGAAGATGAAGCAGAGAGTAAAGTATTGGGGATGAAAAGTCATGAATAGTGCTGACAGCAAATCATCAGAAGCTGGGAAGCATCCTGGAAGAATTACCGCGATAGGTTTTAGGTGTATGGTCCTGTCAGTACCTAGTTTTAGGGACTTAGGTCCTTAAAAACTGGGAGAATTAATTTTGGTTGTTTTTAAGCACCTTGAGGTATTGATCTGTCTTTACAGTATCCCTAGAAGATAGATATCATATGGCATGCATATATCCTATTTATAGAATATGAATGTTGCATTATACTTACACTTATACATATATATATTCATATACATTTCTAAATTTAGTTTTATTTGAACCAAAGCCATGACTCAGTGCTACATTTTCTGTGGCTACTTCTGTTATATACAGTTCAGAGTTACAACAGTGACTATATGATAAAAGTATCTTTACATGATTTCACTGTCAAGACATTAGACACTGAAAAATCATTCAATCCCCAGATGCATTACTAAGAATTTGAGAAAATGGCATTAAAATTGATACTCAGAAAAATTTTAGTGAGCCAAGGATCAACATCCCACACTGTTTGATTTCTCTAATGACTCCTGACTTAAAATTACTAGGAATAAAAATGTAACCAGTTTAGTGAGGGGGAAGAAATGAAGTACTCTTGAGTGCTGAGGGAAGGAGGGAGGGAGGGAGGGAGGGAGGGAGGGGGGAGGGAGGAATGGAACAGAAAGGAATGATTTGATGGATTGAGGGAGGGAAGGACAGAGGGGATTGCTAAGAGGATCCCATGCTCCAAAAGCTAAACTGAATGGGTCTTAGGTGTTTGCCATGCTCTGATTGGCAGGATGTTGAAATAGGAGCGGTGGGGCTTCGTCCCCAGCACCCCGGCTGCCTGCTCGGCTAGCTTATGCCCCGAAATAACAACATACAAACTGTATTCATTTAAATACTGCTTGGCCCATTTCTATCTAGCCTCTTCTAGGCTAATTCTCCCATCTGGACTAGCCCATTTCTAATATTCTGTGTAGCACCCAAAGGTGCGCCTACCGGGAAGATTCTAGCCTACATCCATCCTGAGTCGGAGCTTCATCGCATGTGTCTCAGAGAGGAGCTAACACGTCTACCCGGGAGCGTGGAGCATGGCGTCTCTGCTCCAGAGGGCAGAGCTGTCGAGTCTGAGCTCACTTCCTCTTCCTCCCAGTATGCTATTCTGTTTATTCCCCCCACCTATGTTTTAACCTATGAGGGCCAAGCAGTTCCTTTATTACTTAACCAATGAAATCAACAGATTGATATATGACACTCCCACATCAGCAGGAGTTATCCGTGAAGTACGTTTCCATGCAAGGAAAGCAAATGCACCAAAGAGGCAGGACCACAATGACCTGGCCTGGCCAGTGAGCAGTGGACAATGTGAGTTGGAAGTCACTCATGAGAGAAGAGAGGACAAGAGAAAAAAATCAAACTAGGAGGTGTCAAGGAGCCTCTGGCCCAGCTATCCAATAGGACCAAACAGGGCTTGGGTCAGCTCTGTGACACTGGCATGGAAACATGCCTAGAAGCTGCTGAAATTCCAGCTTCTTGGTCAACCAACGTACACTGAGGGGACATCAACCATCTAGTTGTGATGTGGGGTTCCCCTCTGTATGCTGTGAATACCATTGGTTAATAAAGAAACTGGCTTGGCCTAATAAGGAAGAACAGAGCTAGGTGGGGAAAACTAAACTGAATGCTGGGAGAAGGAAGGTGGAGTCAGGAAAGAAGCCATGTAGCCTGGAGAAATATGCCAGAACTTTATCCGGTAAACCACAGCCTTGTGGTGATATACAGATTAATGAAGATGGGTTAGATTAAGATGTAACAGCTATTCAATAAGAAGCTAGAGCTAATAGGCCAAGCGGTGATTTAGTTAATACAGTTTCTGAGTGGTTATTTCAGGAGTTTGGGTGGCCAGGAAATAAACAAGAGACCTCCTACTACACAGCTGTTTAAAGCTTTGGATAACTCTAGGAGTGCATTCTAGAAGACTGAACATCAACTGAAGTGCTCTATCATATTCCTTCCTGTGGAGATCAGTGATTCGATCTATAAATCTAAATTTAAATGTGAATAAAGTCAAGTTTTATTTCTCCTTTAAGGAAATAAGAAGGCAGAGCCATATTTATTTTTTCCAGCCCAAAGAGAAAACAAAATGACAAATACTTAATTACAAACTATTATCTTTGTCTCCCAAAATCAAGTTCCATAAATTTGAAACTTATATTTATGCTTTGAGCTGCATTGTTTAACATCTTTACTTCTAGGACTATAACATGTGGCAGTGTCACAGCTGTTTTATAGAGTGATGCTCAGCTGCCAGTTTTGGGAAAACAGTGGTGCCCTCTACCAAACACAATACTACGAAAGTAACCTTGGGGTTTATAAAACCAGCCTGAATGCAAATCTTTCAGTTAGGAATAAAACTCTAATTTAGGAAATAATATTTCTAATATAATATCATTAATGTAACTATCAGAAAAATTCTAAACAATAGGGCATATGAAAATTAAATCAATGGACTCGATGACAAGACTGCTTTATGACGGGGTTAAGAAAAAGAAACACATCTTTGCACAATACGTTTGTGTTTTATTATTGCTTTCTGGCTGGCAATAAAAAGATGATTTGGGGTGCAGCAATATGAGAGTGCTGACTTCTCTGGATGGCAGTCAATCAAGAATATGAGATCACACCTCAGTCACTGGAGGGATGGCCCCTCCCTCCCATCCCAGGAGGGTCACCTTCCCTCCCTGGGTTGTGTGCATTCGCTCTTTGCAAACCTTTTTCTTGAAGTGTTTGAAGAATGTGTTTTCTGGAAAAGGTAACAATTTCTGAAACCAGTTCCTAATTTAAAAGACTCACTATGATCTGCAATGAATGAGAAGATGGATAACCCACTGTATTTGATCCCTCAAGGAGGAAAAAAGGCACAGCTGGGGATGTAGAGAGCCTAGATTTGCACTTGCTAGTCAGTCGCCAGCAGAAGGAAAGAAGGAAGAAGGATGAGAGGGAGGGAGGGAGGGAGAGAGGGAGGGAGGGAGAGAGGGAGGGAGGGAGGAAGAAAAGGAGGGAGGAAGGAAAGTAAACTAAGGTCCTAACTATTTAGAACATGGAACAGTGGGCAAAGACAGAAAAGAGGAAAAATGCCCTAAAAGACAAATTTTACATGTCACATGTAGCCCACGCTGGCCTACAACACACTATATAAAAGGACAACCTTGAACTCTTCTTGCCTCCACCTCCTGAGATTAGCATTATAGTAACCTCTGACAGTTAAGTTTTAATTGTTAAAGCAAAACAATCTAGACTGGTCTGGGAAGACGGTTCTCAGAGAGAGGCTATGTCAGAATGGGCTGTAGGCATGTCTGTCGGCTACTGCCCTCATTGCATTTATTGAGATTGGGAGTCCAGCCCACTGTTGGTGTCACCATTCTTCGTGTCACCATTATTATTTATTTATTTATTTATTTATTTATTTATTTATTTATTTATTTAAGATTTCTGTCTCCTCCCCGCCACCACCTCCCATTTCCCTCCCCCTCCCCCAATCAACTCCCCCTCCCTCATCAGCCCAAAGAGCAGTCAGGGTTCCCTGCCCTGTGGGGAGTCCAAGGACCTCCCACCTCCTTCCAGGTCTAGTAAGGTGAACATCCTAACAGCCTAGGCTCCCACAAAGCCAGTACGTGCAGTAGGATCAAAACCCAGTGCCATTGTTCTTGGCAAACTTGTGCAACCACTTTGGAAAGCAGTGTGGTGGTTTCTCAGGAAATTCGGGATCAACCTACCCCTGGACCCAGCAATACCACTCTTGGGAATATACCCAAGAGATGCCCTATCACACAACAAAAGTATATGCTCAACTATGTTCATAGCAGCATTGTTTGTAATAGCCAGAACCTGGAAACAACCTAGATGCCCTTCGTGTCACCATTTTTAAAAGCCTAAGAGATAGTGAACGGCATAAGAATGGAGAATCCAGCTTAGCACAGGGGAGAATGCATCTGTTTCTCTCTTCCGACTTTTAATGTAAGGACACAGTTCTCCAAAGTTCCTGCTCAAGTGACTTCTCTATTATAACTGCAGCCTGGGACCATGTGCTATAATTAACCCCTGCTGTGATGGACTGCAACCTGAAACTGTACACCACAGTTGAGCCCTTCTCCCCTAGGCTGCTTTTATAGTGGAATTTTATCTCATCAGAAAAAGTCAGCACACACACTTTTATGTAGTTTGAGGATCAAAACCAATGCATCTTATGCATGCTATACCAGATCCCTCCCTATGGGGCTATATCTCCATGTTCCAGCCTATCTTTTAGATGCAACCCCAATTTTCGCTACAGTAAAAATTATGACAAATCAGTGGAATTGAGTTTCACCACTAAAGTTTGGAAATTTGCAATTTGTCAATGGATAGTTCCAATATATTACCGGCAATATAAAATTTAAAACAAATGCCACACAATTTGAACATACAAGTTTGGGATAATATCTGAAATTATAAGACAAGAAGAAGGTCCATTCTGTTTGTCTTTGCATGGAAGAGACTTTTAGTTTGCATACACGAGAGCATGTTAGAATAGTCATCCATCTGAAGGTTTGGAAATATTGGGCTAGTGTTTACATCAGGTTCATTTCTCCTGATCTAAGTTAGAAAAACAAAAACAAAAATAAACAAACAAACAAAAAACAGTGGGGAGGATTTTAGTTTGAAGCAATAGGAAATAGATAAGGTTTCAAATTTAAAAGACAGTGAAAAGATGAGGTCTTGTGGTTCAATCTAGTGTGCACAGAGCCACATCTGGCACAGGTTCTTATGCCTTACAGAAATGTTCCCCCCTGCTTAATATTCATTGTTTCAGGAGTGCCTGGGAGTGGAGCTAAATGCTGCAATGAAGTCTGGGAGATGGGGGCAAGCCTGATGGATTTTTGTTTTGTTGTTGTTGTGTTGCTCTTCTTGAATGCACATGAAGACAATGTGATAAAGCTACCTCTCTTCCAGCAAAACAAAACACACACCACCCATATTGAGCCATCTATACAAAGATGGCCAGAAACCACACAAAAGAGAATGGCCAAGGTATGGAAGATAAAGACACAAGCCAGTCCATGTCAGCATAAATAGCATGATGTTTATGCCAAGAAGCGTATTTGTAATCAAATTACTCTAAGAAAATTGACGGACATTAAGGAAAGGCTCAGGAAGCTGTTCTAATGTGTAGAGAACTGAGCTTTCCAAATTAGGGCATGTTTTATAAAAACAGTCAAACTGTAGTTCAAAGTCAATTCACTATGGAGGATTAAGCCATGTACTGTTTCAGATAATAGCTACAGAACGCTGTAGTAGTCCCTCTGGGTGATGGAGGAGTGCTTCCATTCACGGTTTGTCACCTATCAAAGCGAGCTATGGCTAACACAGGCCAATTATTTTAGAACTTTTCCAAGTGATAAATAAGATCCAAACAGTGGTGTCTGTAGGAGTGAGTGAACAGGCAACCCAACTGAAAGGCTTAGCAGGGGGATCGCCAAAGGCAGCTAAGTTTAAGGGAGGGAATTTAAGTAAAGACAAAGAAATGCTTGAATTAGGCTTTGGTTTGGTGTCCCAAGGACACTGTTGAAGAAACCTGGAAATGCTGAGGTACCAAACAGAAAAACAAAGCCTAACAAAAAGCAGAACTTGTTATAATATATTCAAAACTGACCAGAGTGTTTGTCATGCAACAGAGGTCAAAACAGGCAAGAGAAGAGTTAAAGGGAGCTCTTAAAAGCAAACACTTTTTAAATTTAAGGGTAGAGGAAAAGAATTGCTCTGGTAATGATTTTGTTTTAAAAGCATGTACTTTCAATGTATACATACTGAGAACAAAGAATCTGTCTAGGAAAATGACAGCTGCAGTTGACTATGAGGCACAGAAAATAGCTGAATTACCAATTATTTTCCAAGAAGCATTAGGAAGAAAAAGCTGGACCATTACTCAAAGAATTAGCATATTTCCTGATATGATTTCAGAATCAAATTGTATTAAGGAAAATGGTCAAAGCAATTCAATGATTTCTATGCTATGCAAAACACCGCAGACAGAAGAAATACCTTGTTGATATAAAAATACTAAAAAAAATGTGGAGGTGTCTGCAACAAAATCCTGGGCCGCTCGAGTTAAAGCCTTGAATGATTCAAGATGTTAAAAGGAAAACATTGTAAATACGATTATGTTCCTAGTAGCAAAAGAAAGAGAAAATGAAAATCAATTTAAAAATAACTGTGATATACCTGAAGGAAAAAATTTTTCATTTCCCTTTTCAAACCAATATCAAAGCAAAGTAAAACATCTCTTGCATAAACATTTTAAGGATAGAACAATGGCTCAGCAGTTTAAAATGCTTGCTGATCTTGCAGAGGACCCAGGTTCAGTTCCCAGCAAGGTCATTCGGTGGCTTACATCTGGTAACTATAGTTCCAGTGGGTCTGACATGTTCTCTTGCCTCTGTGAGCAAAAGTTTTCCCTGGATGTCCCATGTCTCATGCATATACTAAATAACATGTCCCAAAAACTAACATTACTGAGAGGTACTTGTAAATTTGTTTAAAAGACAAAAATTACAATGATTTTTATTTTAAAAATAAACGAAGTAGGACAATTTGGGCCATTTAACATCATATGAGTTATTGATGCATGATTTTTCAAAATTATGCTTTGAGATGAGAATAAAGCAAGGTGGTGCTAGGGATTTTTTGACCGTTCATCACAGCTGTAATTAAAAGAATCCAAAGACAAGTCTTCTAGACCAGCTCCTCTTCCACCCATCATGAACTGATATGCTAATATTAGGACACATCCCATGCTTTGGCAGACCTTGTATTGGTTGTTCTTCGGGCAGCTGCAGGACAGGAGGATAGCTCTGGAGACTCCTGGGGAAACTCTGTGGGAAGTGTTGGTACCCACAACAAGAATGGGCATCAGATCAAAACCATGCAGGCTGCATCTGATTTGCAGCCTCCATAAACACCAGGGTCACCCCTTCACAGCCAAAATTTGTCATTTTGAATGGGGGCCTAGAGCTCCAGTTTTCTGCTTCCTACGTCTGGACCATCTTGCCAGACTCCTCAGGTGAGGAGCAATGTTGCTTTCATTATCTTCCTGGGGTAGATCACAATGCCAAATACAGGTGAATGTTAAATAAGTATTCATGGATGAAGAGCACCAGCACTGTGGAACAAATACTTCCATCTGGGAGGCTGAGGAATTGCTCTGTTGAGAATCATATTATATGGGGTTTCATTAGGCATTTTGTTATAGTATATAATGTATTTTGAGCATCCGTCCTCTACCCTCCTCTAAGTACCATTCCCATTAGCTCCTTTAGTTCCCTTAGAAGATTGTGCTTCTATTTTCAGGTCTTCTGTGAACATGTGATTTAGGTATATGTTAAGCCTAGCATCCACAACTGATAAAAATTATATTTGTCTTTCTGAGAATGACTTTATTTGTTTAATGCAGTTATCTCCAGTTGCGTCTATTTTCTTGCAAACAGCAGTGTGGTGATATTTTGTTTGTGATCTAAAAAATAAAGCTTGCCTGAAGATCAGAGTGTGGAGTTCAGCCACTAGTTAGCCATACAGACCAGGCACTGGTGGCACAAACCTTTAATCCCAGCACTCTGGAGGGAGAGGCAGATAGATCTCTGTGAGTTCAAGGCCACTCTGAGCTACTTGAGATTGAGTCTATCTCAAAGAAAAACCAGCCAGGGGGTGATCGCTCACACCTTTAGAGTGACATGCCTTTAATCCCATCACTAGGAAGGTGGAGATAGGAAGGGATATGGTTGGGTGGAGAGAGAGGAATATAAAGCAGGAGGAGAAAGGAGCTCAAGGAATTCAGTGTGAGGACTTGTAGAGTCAGGATAGCCCATTAGGTCTGAGAATTTTATAGAGGAATGAACAACTAGCTGCCTGCTCTGCTTCTCTGACCTTTCAGCTTTCACTTCCTAATATCCAACTGCAGGTTTTAATATTAAGAGATTAATGAGATGAGTGCTACACAGCAGACTTTCATTCTTCTATATGGCTGAGGAAATAATACACTGTGAATATAAGCCATGCTTTCTTTACTCATTCATCGGTTCCTGAACACCTGGATTGGTTCCACAGCATTAGCCATAGCGACAGCAACGCGGTCAACAGGTGTCTCTGGAATGCTGACGTGTACTCCTTTGAGCAAATGTGCAGGAGTGGTTTCGCCGTGTCACTCTTCAGGTATTAGAGAAGCCTCTACACCGATTTCCACAGTGACTAGGCTAGTTTACATTCCTACCAGGAGTGTGTACAGTGTTCCCTTTGTTCAAGTCTAGAGCATGTGTTTTCATGATGACTGCTGTTCTGACTGGGACATGAGAGAATCTGAATGCAGTTCTAATTTGCATGAATATGATGGTCAGTGTCCCCACTGGCCTGCAGTTCCTTTCTGTTGTAGTAGGAGCGGCGGGGCTGCGTCCCCAGCACCCCAGCTCCTGGCCGCTTGGCTAGCTTATGCCCCGAAATAACAACACACAAACTGTACTCTTTTAAACACTGCTTGGCCCATTATATCTAGCCTCTTCTCGGCTAACTCTCGCACCTGGACTAGCCCATTTCTAATTATCTATGTAGCACCCCAAGGTGTGCTTACCGGGAAGATTCTAGCCTAGGTCCATCCTGGGTTGGAGCTTCATCGTGCCTGGCTCTGAGAGGAGCTGCATGATTTCTCTAAGAGGAGCTATGGAGTCTGTCTGGGGCGTCTTACCTCACTTCCTCTTCCTCCCAGCACTCTGTTCTGTTTACTCCTCCCACCTATGTTTTAACCTATGAGGCCAAGCAGTTTCTTTATTATAATTAACCAATGACCTTCCTTCATCACCTTTCCTCCCTCATTCTCTTCACTGCTTTCACTGTGGAGCAGCAGGTACTGTCATGCCCAACCCTTCATCTTAAGTATGGCCAAGGTCTTTTTCAGAAAGGATGCTGTTATGGAAGCTCTCAATTCTGGTATTGCCTATATCCTCAACATACGCAATTATATCCAGAAACGTCTGCTGTCACCCTGCCCTTGCCTTTCTCTATCATCAAGGTCCCGTTAGGGTTTCCTAGAATCTTGTCCTAACTAACGGACTTCTTCTCAGAGTCTTGGCCAGAATCAGCTTTTTGAGACACTGAAATAGACTTCGGTCAAAATATTGTATTAGGAAATAGTGCATCCCTTGCATGTATTTTACTATCAATATTATGTATTTCTCAAAAATTAGCATTTGAAGTCCCAAAGGAACAGAAACTATCCTTCGGAAAGCAGGCATGAAGGGCTAGAGAGATGGCACAGCAGTTACAGCACTTGCTGCTCCTGCAGAGCAGTAGAATCCACTCCAGTACCTACATGATGTCTCACAACTGCCTATAACTCCTGCCCCTTGTGAAATACAATGCCTGCCACAAGACAGGATGCAAGTCTTATGAAATATTACCATTAATTCAGGGTAACTGCATAAGGAGCTGGTGTAGATAGCTTGTTTTTGAATGCTTTTAATTAAAAATATAATGAATTGATCCTCACCCTCTTTTTATTATTTTCTCTGTGTAGAAATCCGAAAATCATTCATCAGTGTCATTTTGACCCACACAAACTTAACAGACCAAATTACCCTGCTTGGCTTAATTATTTTATTTTTGAAAAACTAATTATTTTATTTCCTCCTTATAAACAAATGGGAAATTATCTCCAGGCTCATCAGGGTAAGTTTTCAACCTGGCTAAAAATGTGTCACAATTCAGTAAAAGGAGATAATCAGATTGCATGCAGACTGAGGATGATGGTTAGCCACCATTAGTCTAGCATCATAGCTGTTCACTGTAGTAAATGCAGTCAGCCTTACCATGACATAAACACAAGTTTCAGACAATCCTGTATTTTTATGCACTTGGAAGACTATGAATTTTACAGTGTCATCATAATTTTAAGACATTACTCCAATAGCAGTTATCTATAACATACCTACCTTGTCATTTTTAAACAAATAAAAGCAATGAAGCAAGATATTTTGATGAAAGCAAAATTCCCTTGTTATAGAGCTTGAAACGAACAAGGTGTGTTATCTATTACCTTCCAAGGCTTAGGGTAATTTAAGCCAGCACGATACAAACAGAATTTTTTTCCAAATTGCAGTGGGACAGGACACAATAAGCGTATAGGCTGTGTGTCAAGCAGAATTTCTTCCCAAGTGCCTCAAAAAGAGCTTCTGGAGTCTGTGGCCAGCTACTCTCTCCCTCCCTCCTTCCCTCCCCCACTTCTCTCTGTCAATGTGAGTGTTTGTATGTGTGTGTTGCTAGTAGATAACCTCAGGTGTCACACTTAGGAATGTTGTTCCTCTCCTTTGAAATAGCATCTCTCACTGGCTAGAAACTGGTCTTGTTGTCTAAGCCAGCCTACCAATGAACAATATCGATTCACTTGTCGACACTTGCCCAGCACTGGATTGATGATCTGGTATCACTGTGCCAGGTACGTGGATGAGAGTTGTGAGGATAGACTCAGGTCCTGCTTTTGAGGCAAGTGCTTTCCTGACTGAACTATCCTCCCAACCTAGTGTTGTATGATGTGGGAGTGTCATATATCAATCTGTTGATTTCATTGGTTAAGTAATAAAGGAACTGCTTGGCCCTGATTGGTTAGAACATAGGTGGGTGGAGTAAACAGAACAAAATGCTGGGAGGAAGAGGAAGTGAGTTCAGACATCACGCAGCTCCTCTCAGGGGCAGACACACGCGATGAAGCTCCGACCCAGGATGGATGTAGGCTAGAATCTTCCCGGTAAGCGCACCTTGGGGTGCTACAAACAATTATTAGAAATGGGCTAGTCCAGGTGCGAGAGTTAGCCGAGAAGAGGCTAGATATAATGGGCCAAGCAGTGCTTAAAAGAATACAGTGTCTGTGTAATTATTTTGGGGCATAAGCTAGCAGGCGGCTGGGGTGCTGGGGACGCAGCCCTGCTGCTCCTTATTACAACAGTTGTACCTTTGGACATTCTAAGTTTCCTTAGATCCCAGAAGACCCAGGGGCGCAAACTGTAGTGGCTACGTGTTGCCTAGGAACCTGTGAGTTTTAGTGTGGTTGAGGCCAAATCTCTAGGATGTAGATTCTGATAACTGACCAGCACTTCAAGTGCTGGATAATGGCACTGTGGGAGATGTTGAGTACTAACAAACCACATTATGTGGCTTCAACATTAAACTGTTATCTGATGCAATGCATGTTTCTAGTTGTACATTTAGATAGGAAGACCCCTCTGACCATGATTCAGTTTTTATGAATTGTCACTGTCCCTGAAAATTACATATAAGGAAAAAAATACACCACATAGGTGGCCATTATTGAATGCCAGGGTCTCAACCAGCAACTCTGCTTTTCTTCTTTCTTTGGAGTAAGAAATGGACTAAATATATGTAACATCATTTTTTTGTTTGTAGTGTATATGGCATTTTATGTTAGGATATATATCCTAATAACTCATTACCATTTATATTTTTAAAAAATTAGTTCAAAGGGATTCAAACAGAACTTTGCAAAGTGTAGCTCTTCTGTCACCGCACTTAGATCACAACAAGCAACAATTTTCATCCCCCATGTGTCCACTCTCTATGGTTTCAATTACTTGTGTGTAAATGCAACTCCAGTGTATCACATGGAATGGTACCAAAAATAATACTCACAATTTTAAAGAGTTAT
>JABTXL010001605.1:5754200-5813023 GCA_025134845.1 Neodon shergylaensis | reverse complement strand
TCAGAGAACTTCATTATGCTTTGTTTTGTTTGGACTTTGGTGTGTGGTGGTCACTCAGAAGACTCACAACTGGTTAAAGTGTAGAAAATAAGTGTCAAGGGTAGAATATTCAGTCAAACTGCAATACTTACATCATACTCATACTCTCACTAAGGCTTAAGGAACACCCAGAAGAGTCATGGGAAGACTATAGGGGCAGAGTTTGGGAAGCACCGCTGTAAAAAAGTACCTTCATGACACAGCCGACCCACTGCACTTGTAAGCCCACAGATGCCTTCACAACACATGGGAAAGATAACGCCAGTCAAAATCCCAGCATAAGTAGGTGAAGGGCTCTTAAAAGCTCACTCCTAGCTGAGGAGCTATTGGTCAGTGGCATATAGGGGAGGAAGAACCAGTTTTCTACAGAGGTGTGGCCAATATTTGGATGCCCGTGATAAAGGGGATGCTCCTATACTCATGTGCATTCAGGCAGCACTAATTGTACTCAATAGGTTGTTTATTATAAAAAAGAAAAAGACATGAATGTGGGCAGGGGATGTGATGAGAGATGTGGAAGGAGCTGTAAGGATGAGAAGGTAGTGAAATGATCAAAATGAGTTATTGTATACATGTATGAAATCATCAAATAATAAATGAATATATGTATTTTTTTAAAAATCACCATTGATCCCCATGGTAATACTCATTTATTGACTGAAGACACTACTAAAAGTTATTTCTAACTATGGTGACCCGTGCTTAAGCCTGGGTCAAAATAAACTGACTACAAAGTAAATTCAAAAAAAAGGAGAAATGAGTATGATGCTTGGCTTGTGGGCAATTCTGAGAAGTCATATCTGGCAGGAGACACGTTGTGAAAACAGCATTTATCAGCATCAAAAGTGGGCTCTAGGGGAGATCTGATATAGACACCATTATTTGAGTTCTCAGAAGTTCAAAACGCAAAGCATAGTAGATTGCTATAAAAGATAAAAACTGGGATATGCCTCCTTTCATTTCCCCCACATGCTTTGGGGATCTTATCTAATTTCCTTTCTCTCTTTTAAGTGTGACTGTCTTGAATTTAGTGCTATTTGGCTTCTGAGAAGTCTTTACATTTAATCTGCAGAGACGAACAGACTTTTAAGATCTTTGCAAGAAAGTCTAAATATAAAATCTGGTCTTAAGGTTGTTATCAACCCAGAGTAATTGGAGATATTTTGAACATTGGGTCGGGAAGGTGACGGGAAAATGGCACTCAATTATTTCCTTTCTGTGTAACTGGTAATGTACCCTCAGTGTTTCTAAGATGATGAAGGCATAATGAATTTGTAGCTATATGGTGACATTCTCTAGAGTCTACATAACAGTGATTTGCTAACATATATGAAATTTAAGTTTCATTTTTTATGGCAAAGAGATACACCATATATATACTCCATGAGATGACCTGTCTCTGACTCTTTGGCAGTTCATGATCATAGCTTTGTTATTTATTTATTTAAAGATTCATTTATTTTATGTATGTAAGTAAATTGTTCAGATGTTTATCTGTGAATAATGTGTGGATCTGATGCCTGTGAAATTCAGAGAGAGGGCATCAGACACCCTGCTGCTGCAGTTATGTGCAGTTGTGAGCTATCACACGGGTGCTGGGATCTGCACTTGGTCTTTTGTAAGAACAAGTTCTCTGTAACATCTCTTCTGTACCATCTCTCCATGCTCCTGATAATAATTTTAATAAGTCTTCTTCATTATTAGAAGCATATTATATAGTAATCAGTTATCTACTATTATTAGAACTAGTCCTTCTACAGGCATTAAATAATAAGTAAATATTAAATGGAGATATGGACCTTCCCATCTACTTAGGTAGGAGTGTATATTTGAGAGATTTTGGATATTTGAGATTCATATATGTATATGCTCACACACACACATGCACACACACATGATAGGTAAGAAAATAACCAAATTAATTCCATGAACTGTTCCAGACACAGGCTATACTACTAAAGACTGTAAAGACACAATTTGAGCAGGCAGGGCTTTCCAGGAACACTTATAAGAGGAAGTGACATTGCATAGATGAGGAAAGGAAAACAGCAGCTAGCAAAAGACCAACCCATGGCAGAATGCAGTGTGTCAAATCAGGCATGAATATTTTCTGAAATCATGATCTAAATGTAATCCTGTTGGATGAGTGAACAGAAGAAGACAAGTCACACATGGCCTTATTCTAAGAACACCAGGTTTTTAACCTGAGGGCCAGGTAATATGTTTTTTGCCTTGGGAAGAGCCTACCTGCTGCAGTATAGAGGAGCCTAAAGGGGCCAGAATGTATGGACACAGCCTAAGCAGGGGCTATTACAATTTCCTAGAGAACAAACATCAGTTTGAACCAGGAAATATGAGAGCGGCAATAGAAGAAGTGATTGAGGAATATTTAAGAGGCAAAATGAACCAGAAACACAGAAGACTGAAAAGTAGGGGACAGAGAGAGGGAAGAATCATGAGATATCATTCACAAAATTTCATTTAAATAAAAAAAAGAAATCATATTAGCACACAGAGAAGATGCAATTTGTTATATTTATCTGATTGACTCAAAACGACTCAATGAAATCAGCTGGCACCAACACACTATTCAAAGAGACACAAACCAGAGTTAACAGGAAAGAGGAACCTCAACTGAGAAGCTGACTACATCACATTGGCCTGTGGATAAGTATGTGGGGCATTTTCTAAATTGCAAATGATGCATAAGGGCCCAGTCCACTGTGGACAGTACCAGCCCTAGGCAGATGTGCCTGGGTGTACACATACATGCACACACACATATATACACATACACACATATAGTAATAGAATACAGAAACATATATAATATATTATATAATGCATATACATGTACATGGGATATACACACATGTGTATATAACACACATATAATGTTTATATTAAATGTATGTATAATATACAATTAGTGTGATGTATGTATATATGTACATATAGTTGAACATAATATGAGGGAACAAGCAGCATTTTTCCATGGACTATGCTTCAGTTTCTGACTCCAGCTTCTTGCCTTGTGCTTCTGCTCTGGCTTCCCCAGTCTGTCACCTGGTACCCGAAACAAAGACTTTTCTCGTCCAGTTTTATTTGGTCATAATGTTCATCTCAGCAACAGAGAAGCAAATCAGGACAAGCATGAACGGCAGCAAGCTTGTTCATAATAGCTCTGTGAAAAATGGCAAGAACTGATTCTATTGTTTGAAATTGTAATATAAGTTTCTTTAACAAAAGTTTTCTTTCAATTAATCAGCCACCAAGATAAGTATCTTGGAATCAAATATCAACACCCAATCTACTGGCAAAAGGATTCTCATTAATGTTAACTAAGATAAATGTTCAAAGCAAAAAGACAGGCAGAAATTTTGTTTTGAAGGCAAATGTCTGAGTGGATAAAGAAGCAAAAATATGTTCTTTTAAATAGAATAAATTATAATTGAAATAATTAATGAAAAAGTAACATAAATCATTCAATTTCAAAATATTAACAATTGATATACTTTTCTTTTTATAAAGAATACTTTGATTTCTCTTTACATGTGCAAGTGTGCCTGACTATGCTGCAGGTGCATGTGTGCCATGCTCCCAGGTCCAGAAGAGGGCACTGGATCCCCTAAGCTACCTTTACTAGAGGGGAGTTACTTCACAAGGGTTCTGGGAACTGAACTCAGGTTCTCTGACAGTGCAAAAAGACCTCTTCACTAACAAGCCATTCCTCCAGACCCTGTTAAACTTCTCTTAACTTTTGGACATATAAGATAGTATGAGTTGGGTAGTGCCTTCACTCAAAGATCCATACATCAAAGGGTCTTTGTGGTGGCATCATTAGGAGAACATTTTGCAAGTGGGACCTTGTGGGTCATATTATGTGGTTGAGGGTATAACTGTGATGGGGGTTTGTGGATTCTGGTCTAAGTTTTCCTATTGCTTTGTGGCTATGGGGCTAGCACATTGTTCTGCAAGTCCTGAATGTGGTATCCCTATCACAGACTTAAGCAATAGGTCCTCCCAATCTTGTAGTAGTGAGTGTCTTTATAAGTAGGAGCTAATGAGCCACTTCTAGTTATTGTTAGTTATCCTAGTTCTTTCATCACTGTATTGACCAATACAGGTAAGTACAAAGCTCATTGCAAGCTCTTTGCTTCCATCTAACACATCCCATTCCAGGTTATTCTCCAGCGTATGAGGCACAAAATAATATCAGTTAAGAGATAACCCAAAGAAGCTGCTTGTTTCTCTATGTGTCATATACCTTGCCTTTCTGCTGGTTTTGTTATTCACATAAAATCCTAAATTACAATTTGCTTTTTGGGGAAGGTCACCTAAATTGCAATGTTGTTAGAACATGATATACAGCATTTATTCTGTCTTTGTAAATGTTATTTTAGTTCTTTTTACTATTGTGAGCAAAAGGCATGCCATGCAGTTGTTACAGCATGTTTATGTATGTCAGTAGAAAATTTTGTGGAGATAACTATTTCCGTCTACCTTTATGTAGATTTGGAGATTGAACACAGTTTGTCTGGTTTGTGTGTTTTCATACAATACTGGTCCTGGATTCTATCTTACAATAGAATTGTTTAATTATTTTTTTATATATTTAGTTTTTAGCTAATGTTACAAGCTTAATGTCGTTTTGATGTCCCCTCATCATTTCATGGGATGTTCTGCATCTAAAAATACCTATGGCATAGTAAAGAAAGTAACAAGTGCCTGAATGAATTCTCTTTGCCTTGAAGTAGATTAACAATATTTTTGTTTAATTATTACAAGTTTAATGAAAGGGATCCTAAGATGTTCACCTGTCAGTTCCATTGTTGTTACTGTGGGATACATTTGGTTCGTGTTATGTTATTCATAAATCAGTCCAATGAAGAGAAACAAGTGAGAGGGAATGAGACTGAGCATCCCGGTAAACACATGGAAGCTAATCATCATCACAAATTCTCCATTTGGAAAAAAAAATCCTTTTCCATATAATACTTCATTTAGTAACAAGAAAAGAAAGATGATATCAATTTTGAGCAGGAGACTGGAGGTCTGGCTCTGTGATTGTTAGTACTGCCCACTGTACATCATTTTGTTTGAGCCACTTAAAAGATGTGTGAAGAAACTTGTTGTTTAGCTGTTTTCTCCAGGCTGGACAATACCATTTTTATCCTGAGTCACAGAGTCTGTGATCACACACACACCAGATGGTCACTGTCCACTCCTTTTTGGAGAGAGGTTCCCAAAAGACTTTGAACTTCTCTGGCATTGTAGACTTCTTTAAGTAATCCCAATAAACTCATTGGCTTATCACACTAGATCATGAATAGATCTCTAGACAGTGATACATCAGTACCTTCCCTATTGAGTAAATAGATATTTTTACATCTCCTGAGGAAAGACTGAAAAAAAATTTACACAATAAAATGTTTCATAATGAGCACAGAAAGTTCCCAAAATTCCCTACTTTCTTTATCCTTGCCTTTATGATCAATTATGCAAGCAATGGTATATTTCATTGAATATGTGAACATGTAAACATTTGTTGTATGGCTTTTTATTTTCTCCAAACTGGTCTTTCCTGAAGGGATGAGGGATGTTCAAAAGACTCAGAAGGTTAACAAGACCTACATGTCTCAAGAATCTCATAAAGTGACATGCTTTACAGGGTCTGTTTCCAAGGTTACAAAGGTAGTAAACAATTATTGGGAAGAGAAGCCTCATCAGAGGGGTTGACTACAAACTGGGCAGGGAACTGGGGGGATAAGTCTTTGCTGGGTTGTTAATCCTGCTGGCTGGGCTTTCCAATAGCTACCTATGAGTCACTCATGCTCAGGTGTGTGCCCCAGTAAATCCAAGGAAGACCTGGGTAGAATCATTTCATTGGTCTGTGACCAGTACCCTACCTGGGGTAAAAAGACATAAATGTCTCAATGGGGAAAGTTATATAATAATACAACATCAGAAGTAAACACATGATGTGAGACTTAGAGAAGCCAGGGCTGGCTGGAGATTCTGCATCCATTATGAGCTAACTGAAAGACAATCTCAAAATGAAGATTCTGGCCAAGTGGGAAATCTACAGCTTCCATCTGTCATTTCTAGTTCTATTTCTTATTACTGTCATGCTGTTTCCTGGCAACTGAACTACCACTTTTGAAAATAAACCTTGCTTTGAGCCTTACAATAATAGTTAATCGGAACGGAAATTCCAGAATTGCTGAGGAAAAAGAGGAAATAAAAAGAAAAACATATGTGATGATATATAAATTAAATTTCTTAGTGAATTAAAAAAAAGATGCGCTAACATGGGAAAGGTGTAGATGAAAGAGCCTTACACTAGACTAACCACTTCTTATTGCTGTCAATACCAACTAGCTGGAAATCACATGGTTTCTTCATCATTTTCCAGTCATCATGTGCTTCAATCTTATTTTTCACTTGAAGTCATCTTAAAAGGCATCAAAGCAAGTTGAAAAAAGAGCCTGAGGAATTCAGTCTCTATTTTCTTACTTATTCCTTCAAAAGAGAATGAACTGAAGAGACTCGTTTACTTCTCTAGCACCAGCTATCCCTGAAACCACTGTGCCAAGGCCATGTGGAAAGACAAGTTATTTTCTATAGTCTACCAGTCCAGCAAGAGTGGAGGAGATCAGCAAGTCAATGAGACAATGTGCACACTAAAGAACAATAGTGCACATAGAAAGTCAGCTTAGAAAGAGAATTCTATGCTTCCACAAGCAGAAGAGAAATAGTAGGCAGGCTCCAAACTGGGGTCATGAGTTCTACAGATGGGAGAAAGGGGACACTTATGTGGGATTCCCCTCTAGATGCTTTGAATATGTTTTATTACTATCAGTTAATAAAAAAGATGCTTTGGCCTATAGCAGGGCAGAATATAGCAAGGCTGTGAGAGATTGGAGAGAGAGTAGAAGAGTGAAGGAGATGCCATGTAGCAGCCTTAAGAGACAGATGCGAGATCTTTACCAGTGAGCCAAGAGACTGCGCATGTTTCTACATCTGTTTATATAGTACATGTGGCCACACCCAGAGTGTGCCAGTTTCTTAAAGGCTTTTGACTGAGGGAGTTCCCACAGAAGAACACAGAAGTCCTGGTTGGAGGTTTTATGACTTTTGCCCCCAAAATAGATACCATGTACCTATTTGTAGCCTTTTGGCCCCAAGAGTAAATTTTCTGTTTCCCTAAAGTGCACTACATCTTCTCCCACCCAATGACTTTCTCGATATCTGCTATACCACAAAAAGCAGAGATTGGTTAGAGCTCCAGTCTGTTGTGAGACACCTGATTTGTGTTCTAGGAACTAAATCCAGTTTCTCTGGAAGATTATCAAGCATAATTAACCACAAAGTCACCTTTCCGGTCCAAGATCACCATCGTTATATTCTCAAATAAATCTGTTTAATTTACATAACTGTGGCCATTGCTTGTAAGTTAAACAGTAATCTCAAAAACAAATACCTGAGAGCAGTTGAAAGCTATGCAAATAACCCTGTAGCTAATGAGGCTTGTTTAAAATAGTAAATTGAAAACTTAAGACAAACATACAAAAGAGCAAATAGAATTTCCACAGAACAGCATTAGAGGAAGAGGGGGAAATGTTCCTAGCTGGCTGTGATGCAATGTAAGAGTGAAACATCGAGACTCCAATGGGATGTTCTGACTGCTGTCCCTTAAATTCAACAGCTAATTGTCACCAGCCCAATTGTGTCATCACCAGAGAGCCCTTCATTCATGTTCCTTGCTTGTCTCCTGTCCAGAGAGCTTACAAGAGAAAGTTCCTGTGATAAAAGTGCTAAGACATGAAAAAAAAAAAAAAAAAAACAAAGCAAAAACAAAAAGCATTACCGGGAGAGCAATGGGGAAGGTGACACAACACAGTTCCTCGGGATACAATATGGCTACAGACATGACTAGGCATCAGGGAGCATTGTTAGAGATGAGATGGGTATAGACAAGAGCAATGCATAGCCACAAGGAGTCTGCTACATGGGCACTGATTCAACACAGAAAATTAGTTCAGGTATTCAGTTCTAAAACCATGTTGGAGACGGTAAAACATAAGTCACTTCTTCAATAAGTCTTGTCAGCAATATCTGTTTCCCTGGCTCTTTGCTTCTGATAGCCTAGGTCTGTCCCATTCAGTCTCTCTCACAGGCCTGTCTACTTCTCCCATTACAGTCTCAAGTTTATCTTTAAAGAGGCGAGGGGTCTAAGGAAGACATTAAAAGCAGAGAATAATGTCAAGAAAGTCACCAGCAGTGTTGGTAAGGACACACACATAAGAAAACAGGATTAGGTAGCATCTTCTCCTTGCAGGTTCTTTGGGAGTCAAGATGGTTTCCAAGCCAAAAACAGACTCTGCAATAGCATAATTAGCATAAGCTAGTGACTAACTTGTGGCCATTTGTGCTCCATGAAAAATCCTCAAAAGGTAGGTTAGCACTTGAACTGCTACTGGCAGAGTCAGGTGCTATTCAGGGCTACACTACAGAGAGTCCCAAGCCTTTGTCACCCAGCATTGTCTTCCTCCATTTCTGCCCTCCCTTCTTTCACTTCTTTTGGTTTCAAAATGTAACCTCCAATAGGTGTTTTGACTCTCTGCCTCCCTAGGACACCATAGGTAATGCCTTATTGCCTATATGTTTTGGTAAGAATTTGCAGACACATTACCTATGGGGAAAATGTACAGAAGTACCTTAAATTACACCCATCAGCACTGCAATTGCAAACACAATGCTTTATATGTGAAGTGCCCAGTTAAATGTGCTTTCTATGAAAAAGCAGAATTGATATCATAGAGTACAGTAAATCCCTAATGGGGTTGAGAGTGACAAGCAACTACTTGAAAAATCTGAAAAGTGTTTCAATGTTGCAAGTCTGCATTATCAGTTTATAATCTCTGATATCAAAGTAATTCTTTACAAATGTGGGAGCACAGGAAATGCAGTCAACAGATTGGAGAGTGTAATTTCCTACTAATATTTTTAGCTTCCCTTTTCGCAGAACAATACCGTATTATTTAGAGTTTACATGGCAGCATTGTGCTTTTTAAAGCCAAGTGGGACAGCTGTTAGTTCAATAAAAGATGTTACAAACATCAGCACTTTCCTTCTTCAAATATATAATGAAATCACTACTCATTCAATGTAAGCACTTTAATTTTTTTTTTCAAGAAACTTTGCCAACTTTCAAGGAACTAATATACTGTTTGAACACAGAGTAGTACATAAATTCAATAAACCTTAAAACAACTAACGATGCACGAAGACAACTGAAATTTAGAAAAGTATGAATTCATTTGCTGGGGGCAACCTAAATTGTTTCCAAACCAAAAAAAAATGTTCAAAACTAAGATGAAGTGATATTCTTGCATATGCAAAAGTTGCAGATTTTGTGAAAAAGAGTGATTTAAGAATTACAGGAAATCATAAGCTTGACTTTAACACTCAATAAGCAAGACTTTTGTTCTTCCAGGAACAAAAGCGAGGTTAGGTAAGATGTTTTTGTTGGAAGGGACAGATGAGAAAGTTAGAGGGTAAAATCGCAAGTCAGCAGATGAAAGAAAAAGAAAAGAAACAAGTAAAAAGTATTCTAAATCTTGTGGAATAAGTAACAAAACCAAGACTAATTTACATGAAGATTTCTTTGAGAATAAGTTTATTTGAATGATGGCAAAAGGGAGCTGGCTTGGAGAGTTGAATGAAGATGATTGATGAGAGCTGAGGACACATTCAAGACAGACTAAGAATCCAAACTTGGAGGAGAAGAAGGAGGAGGAGAACCAGAAGAGGAGGAATGGGGTGGGGAAATGGGAAAGAGAAAAAAGAGGGAGGAGAAAGAGAAAAAGAAGGACTACTAGAAAATAAATACTTGGACTTTCAACTTGTTCAGAGCTAAGATACAAGATATAAGAGTGGTCCTAGAGTTGAGCCCATCTCAGACCTTCATGGGATGTCTACTATAGTGTACCTACTAGGAAAAGTAAACAAAACTGTAATGTCAGTTCAAGTATACATTTGCAACCAGGATACTATAGCTTTCAAGCAGGAGAAAGGGACAAGACTTAGAAGACACTCCTTCCATGAGATGATAACTTTCCATCAAAGTCCTCTGCTTTTTAGAGGAGTTAAAGCCAGAGGAAAGCAGAAAAAGCTGGTCACAAGGTCTGGAGACAGAGAAGACATGAGATGACGTACAGGTAGTGTTCCCTGCCCAGAATATCTGGGAGGTCCACGTCATTTGCGGAAAGTATGGGGACATCAGCAGAATTTCGAGTGACCTCATTCTTCTTCTCATTGTTTTAGCAAATATCCCAAATTATTTCCTCTCTTTTTATCTTCGTCTTTCCCCTTTTAGTTTGTTTCATTGATCATATGGTAGAAATGGTGTTTCCCATGTATAATGTATATATATGCCTTTTGAAACATTCACCGATGTCTGTCCTCCATGATGCCCTCTCTTTTTTTGTTTCCAAACTTGTTGCTTACTTGAAATACAAACTTACCCTTTCCTTGTGTCCATTTAAAAGCTTTATTGTGCACTCAATAAAAACAATAAAAAAATACTTGGTCATTAAAAATACAAGCTCCAAATCAGTGCAACATTCTACTGCAAGGTCTTACCTTCCTCTGTGCCCACCAAGAATTTAGATTATTAACTCTATAACATGTCATCTGAAATTACACATAGGAGTAATCAGTCACTCTGCTTAGGTAGAGGTTGACAGGAGCAGGAAAGAAGGTAATGTTGACAGCGCATTGATAGCTTACTTGAAAAAGGCACAGCTACATGATTGTTTTTAACTCGTTGTTCTTTGAAAACCATTGTCCACCTTAACTTATGTATACTCTTCTCACTTTATTTTTTAAGTATGCAAAAAGTAGTCAAAAAACAATCCTTCTTAAAATAACCTACCCCCATGGATTAAACTGAACTGCAAATTAATTTTTTTCCTCTTTTTATCTCTTATTTAAATCGATTCAAAAAAGAAAGTCATTCGTTGTTGTGGGGAAAATTCAACTGTTCAATATAAGAATGATACAATTTTATTAGGTTTCTAGGCCTTCTATCAAGCATCTTGTCTTTTTTATTGGGATGCAAAAAATAAAAAAAGGGGAAAAGAACATAAAATCCACTGTGTGTGAAGGAAACAATGTAAGAGAAATTTAATTACTTGAAAATGGAAGATACAGTACAGGAATGGCCATAAAAACTGCACAAATAAGTGCAAATGAAATGGAACAACACAAGTACCAAGAAATCACATATTTTATTGGTACTTCATATGTTATATTAAATTAACACAAAATTTGTTTTTCTATAGCTTTTAACTTCTTAAAATGTTCCAAAGCCATTATCTCATCCCATTTAATTTAACTGACATTAAAAGTTAATTTCTGATTTTCCTGTTTTGCACATTAAGAACAGAGATAAATCACATACTCTCTAACTGCATTCTAAATACTTATCCTTATACCCACAAATAAGCGTAGCTCTTGCCCATCATCAAAGAAATTTCTTTTTATAATGAATAAAGACATTACAGAAAGCAACAACTGGTCAAAATACAGAAAACAAGTAACTATAGAGTGTCCCTTTCCAACTGAAAATCTTCAATACCTCTACATTTGTGGTTCAGGATATATTTTAGAAGGGGGTAACAGAAAGATTGTATGAACACCATCCATGTTCTGGAGTCCCAGACTGAATGCAAATGGGAGGGAGGTAAGTACCAGCATCTATCTTTTTCAACCCTCTTGTTGAAGATGCAATAGAATAGGACCAGATACTTGATCACTTTGCTGCCATGATGAACTTAGCCTCCAAATTGTGAGCCAGAAAAATCACTTCCTTCCTCAAGAGGCTTTTGTTGGATATTTTGTAGCAGCAATGGGAAAAAAGTAACTAAGCTTTCTGCTATAACACTTTTCTGTGGCCTCCAAATGACCAGACACAAATAGCTGGTGGGCAATACCGCATTATGATGTAATAAAAAATAATAATAATATCCAGCATTTATCATTCATATTCTGTCTCTAATTAATCATACTTCAAAATGGAAGATGTTCTTTTCTTTATTTGTCTTTTTTTTTTCGTTTTTTTTTTTTTTTTTTTTTCGAGACAGGGTTTCTCTGTGGCTTTTGGAGCCTGTCCTGGAACTAGCTCTGTAGACCAGGCTGGTCTCGAACTCACAGAGATCCACCTGCCTATGCCTCCCGAGTGCTGGGATTAAAGGCGTGCGCCACCATCGCCCTGCTCTTTATTTGTCTTTTTAAATCAGTAGATATCCTTTATCTCTTGCACTTTTGCCTAAGGTTCAGTGAAGGTCACAGCAGGCAGCCCTCAATGCGTTTTGAAGAACCAGTCTCTTCCTTTATGACATCCTACTTAGCTAACGGAATTGACCTGAGAATGGCTAAGTCCTCTAAATCCTCAGACACAGCAGTCTCTTCCAAAGCTGGAAGCCATGGTCAAGACCACAGTGGCTGATACTTTGGAACATTTCTTGAATTTTTTTTTCTAATTTGGAGACACTATATACTAGCAAGCAAGGTCAAAGAAAATTCCTGGAGAATGCATGTTTGATTTAAATGTAAACTCCATGTGGTTGTTTGGATAAGAATAGCCTCCAGGGGCTCATACATTCGAAAGCTTAGTCACAAGAAAGTGGCACTGTTTCTGAATGATTAGGAGGTGTGGCCTTGTAGGAGTAGGTGTGGCCTTGTTAGAGGGAGTGTGTCACAAGCAGTGGGCTTTGAGGTTTTATTTTGTTTTTTATTTTTTATTTTTTTGGTTTTTTCGAGACAGGGTTTCTCTGTGGCTTTGGAGCCTTTCCTGGAACTAGCTCTGTAGACCAGGCTGGTCTCGAACTCACAGAGATCTGCCTGCCTCTGCCTCCCGAGTGCTGGCTTTGAGGTTTTAAAAGATCATTTCAGAATCAGAGACTTTCTCTCTGCCTGCTACCTGTGGATCAAAATGTAACCTTAAGCTACTTCTGCACCATGCCCACCTGACTGCTGCCATATCTCTGTCTTTCTCCCCATCATGATGATATTGGACTTAGTCTGAAACTGTAAGCAAGCTCCAATTAAATGCTTTCTTTTATAACAATTGTCTTGCTCATGGTGTTTTTTCACAGCAATACTATAAGAAGACACTCCAAAAGAGAAAGGCCCATATCATCCTTCACATGGGCACAAGTCATTCCCACGGCCAGCCCAAGAGACCTTGGAGCCTTTATTTCTCTAATAATAATCCAGATTTTAACTTGCCTGTACACATTAAAATCCCTTGGAAAGAACCCCATGTGTTGTCTGAAAACACATGAGGGCCATTTGTTCATTTAGATCATATGATCATTTCTCCTCCAGTTCTCACTCAGTTCCACATCCCTGAACTTCTAAGGAAAGCATAGCATTATTGTGTTGCTTCAGAGTGCATTATTATCATGGCTACTGACCTATATCTATCTAAGATGTTGCTTGCTTGATGACATATGGAATAAAATACATTTTCATAATAATTACTACCATAACCCTGTGGAAAAAAAACCTTACATATAGTTTACAAAATGAAAAGATATGCTAATGTGACATTAACACTGAATATGAGGTTCCTTTTGGTTCAGTGATGCAGAACAATTTTAAGAAAAAACTGTAAAAGCCATGCTAATAGTGATTTCACCTTCTCTGTCCTTATACTTGTTATTTGTTCCAAGGATATATCAGCCTAATACCTCCAAATCTTTGCTATATTCAGTTTAATGGTGAGGAATTAATGTTTCTGTAGCCTTTAGGATAGCCTATATATAATGCAATTCTTCAATATAATTTTTAATGGAGCTTATTACATGCCTTTCTGCACAAGGCAAGGGTAGCCTTGAAGGAACCACCGCCACCCCTCCCCCAATCCCAAGAGTGCAAGGAGAAAGTTTTCTTTCCCAATTTTCACTGGTGAGCCCCACAATCAGAGGGTCAGTATTCCAAGAAGGGACTTAGTCTTTGGTATTAAAGTCAGGTCTGATATGATATGTGTGTGTGTTTGTGTGTTTATATCTGAATGTGAGTGTGTGTGTGTCTCTCTATATATACCATATTTTAACACACACAACTATGAACCAGAAAAGGGTATGCATATCTGGATTTGATATTGGGCTCTAAAATACTTTTAATATATACTTCTGAGAACAGAAACAAAGACCATTGGCTGCAGTTTGCTAAAACCAGATTTAGGAGCATCTAGGAAAGATCTCATTTCTTTTAATGTGTCCAGGAGGTAAACATTGCTAATAAGAAGAGACTAAGACTATAGAACGCAACTGGAATTCATTGAACGCACTTTGCAAAACCAGTTTGCCTATTGCCCTAAACAAATGGCAAACTAAAGCTCCAAATCTTGAAGGAGTCAGACTCACCGTGGAATCCAGTCATTCTTTTGTCCCAAATTTTCTGAATGTTAAAACAGATTAAATAACTGTATGTACTAAGCTTGTTTATTTTGTGTTGGTTGGTTTATTTATTCAAGGCAGAGGCAGGATGGAGTCCAGAGTCTCACATAAAATGAGCAAGCATGCTACCACTGAGCTAAACCCAAATCTACTTCATAAAAGTCTCTGTTGCTCAAGACTGGCATCCTGAGAGACCTTCCAGGAATTCCTGTCCAGGCTCTCCCCAGGTAGCTCACATTCAAGATTTCCAGTGTTCATCTTCTGTTCATTCAGTGACACCGGGGTCTTCCAAGCTGCTTTTGGGGGCCCCAGTTTCGACCCCTTTTCTGTGTGCCTCATGGTATCTCAATCTTCCTTATATGGGCTATTAAAAATAATTTGTCTTATTGTAAAATTTAGGTGTTATAAGAATGTTTTTCACCTGATATATCAGTTCCTATGCTGCATGTTACATTAAAAATTCTAAACTTGGGGGATTCAGAAGATGACTTATCAGGCAAGCCTGATGACTTGACTTCTGTTAGAAGAACCCACAAAAGTCAGACATGGTGACATAAGTAGACTAATTGCCAGACTCCCATGTGGAGATGGGAGGTAGAGACAGAAAATTTTTCCAGAGAGCCACGGGACAGCTAACCTACCACATCAGCTGTCAACAATATCTTTTCGTGAATTCTTTCTGTAAATTAAGAAATTTAAATACAAGAAAATCAGAAACAATATTTTTTCCTGGCAAGATGAGATTCTCTTTAGTAACATTTAAGTTTTCCATTTAAACAAATGAAATAAGAGAATGTTATGCCTTTAGGGGATTGCTGTGCCAGGCTTTTGCTGATGTAAACAACATACTCCACTGCATCTTCCCCACCCGTCACTGGCATTTCCACACTGGATTTTTAAGCCTGTTCTCTTCTCAATTTCTCTAAAATTTTGTTTGTGTGTGTGTGTGTGTGTGTGTGTGAAGGGGGTCAATGATGAAAAGCCCACTCTCTCTATTTATTACTAATAACTTGTACTAACAATGCTTTACACTTTTAGCATGTTGTGTTTTGAACATTATCTTTTAAAAATATTATCCAGTATCCTTAATGGGAATTTTGACAACAGAGCTAAAGGTAAGAGAAAAAGGAGAGTTGGCTTTGGGAGGCTACACAAATCCTACTGAAAGCTATCAGTTTCCATGATCCTTCCTTCCCCTCTTCTACAACAGGTAATGTTTGGCTGTGTGTCTCTGTATTTGATTCTATCAGTTGCTGGGTAAAGTCTTTCTGATGAAAATTGGGCTAGAAAACAGTCTATGAGTATAGCAGAATATCATTAGAAATAATGTTATTAACGTTTTTATCTTTTGCCAGTCATGTTTGGTTCTTTCCTAGGTCTCTGGGCTCTCCAGCCTCTGAGTCCTGGCCCTCCAGGCAGTGTCAGGGATGGGCTCCCTGTCATGGTACAAGGCTCCCTGTCATGGTATGGGTCTCCAGCTGGACCAGTCATTAGATAGACACTCTCATAATTTCTGCAGCACCTGTACCTCAGCATATCTTGTAGGCAGGGTAAATTGTAGGTCAAAGGTTATGTGACTGTGTTGGTGTTCCAATCTTGCCACTGGAAGACTTGACTGGTTACAGGAGATGGCTGGCTCAAATTCCATATCTCCCATTGCCAGGATTCTTAGCTAGGGATCACCCTCATAGATTCCTGGGAGTTTCCATGGTAATAGGTTTCTAGCTCATCCCAGAGATGCCCTTGATTCCTGTTGCCTTTCCCAGCATTTTCTCTCTCCATCCTCCCCCACCAGATCCCTTCTGCTCCCATGCACAGTCTCCATCCAGACCCCTCCTCCATTCACCTGTGACATCTACTTTATTTCCCTTTCATAATGAGATTGATGTGTTCTCTACCCCTCAAAGGTTTCCTTGTTATTTGGCTTCTTTGGGTCTGTGGATTAAAGCACAGTTTTTCTTTATTTTACAGCTAATAGTCTGTACGTGAGTACATACATTGTTTGTATATCTGGGTCTGGGTTATCTCACTCAGGATGATCTTTTATAGTTCCATCCATTTGTTAGCAAATTTCATGGTGTCATTATTTTTAATAGCTAAGTAATACTCCATTGTGTAAATGTATCACATTTTCTTTATCTCCATTCTTCAGTTGAGAGAATTCTAGGCTGTTTTCAGTTTCTGGCTAATATGAATAAAGCTGCTATGAACACAGTTGATCAAATGTTCTTGTGTTATTGGTGTAGGAGGTCCTTTTGTCTATGTGTTGCTTTCATTGGTTGAATAAAGAAACTGCCTGGGCCTGGTGATAGGGCAGGACTTAGGTAGGCAGGGAGACAGAACTGAATTCTGGGAAGAAGGGCAGAGTCAGAGAGAACCATCATGGAACTACCAGAATCAGACATGCTGAATCTTTCCTGGTAAGCCATGACCTCATGGTGATATACAGATTAACAGAAATGGGTTAAATTAAGATGTGAGAGTTAGCCAATAAGAGGCTAGAGATAATGGGCCAGGCAGTGTTTAAATGAATACAGTTTCTGTGTGATTATTTCAGGGGTTTAGGTAACTGGGCGGCCAGGACAAACAAAGGGACCCACTCCCCCATAACAATTGGCTGGCCAATGCGGTCTACTGACTCCACGGTAAACCTGAGAGGGCTTAAAAGGTACACAGCTTACTCGGAACTCTAAACTATGCACGAATAGTTAAGTTTGATTTTACTAAATGCTACTGGCATATCCAGAGAAAATTATACTTTCCTAGTAATACACTCTGATCACACATTAACTATTTTTTAAGTTGTTCAGACTTTCTCCCTTAATCCTATTCCTGGGCTTGGAACTGCCGTATTCTTCCAGATGACTAACGCCTATAGCCACCAGCCATACTGCAAACAATATATGTCTCCCCTATGGGCTTGATCTCTGCCTTGATTGATTTTTCTTGGTCTCTGCATCTGTCCCACTTTGGTTCTGCATTTTCCCCTAGTTTCCTCCCTAGGTTTGTTTCTTCTTGCTGTTTGTTTTGTGATGAAAAGAAAGCATTTCTTTATTAAAAAATTCTTCAATGGCTAAAATCAAAAACACCAATGATAGCCTTTGCTGGAGAGGTTGTGGAGTAAGGGGTACACTCCTCCATTGCTGGTGGGAATGCAAACTTGTTTAACCACTTTGGAAATCAGTGTGGCTATTTCTCAGGAAATTCGGGATCAAGCTACCCCTGGACCCAGCAATACCACTCTTGGGAATATACCCAAGAGATGCCCTATCATATTACAAAAGCATTTGTTCAACTGTGTTCATAGCAGCATTGTTTGTAATAGCCAGAACCTGAAAACAGCCTAGATGCCCTTCAATGGAAGAATGGATGAAGAAAGTGTGGAATATATACATATTAGAGTACTACTCAGCGGTAAAAAACAATGACATCTTGAATTTTGCATGCAAATGGATGGAAATAGAAAACACTATCCTGAGTGAGGTAAGCCAGACCCAAAAAGATGAACATGGGATGTACTCACTCATAATTGGTTTCTAGCCATAAATAAAGGACATTGAGCCTATAATTCATGATCTTAGAGAAGTTAAATAAGAAGGTGAACCCAAAGAAAAACATAAAGTTATCCTCCTGGATATTGTAAGTAGACAAGATTACCGGGCAAAAACTGGGAACTGAGGGTGGGGTGGGATGAGGGAAAGGGGAGATGGGGAGAGAAAAGTGAGAAGGGGAGGATAGGAAGAACTTGGGGGAATGGAATGGTTGGGATAAAGGAAGGGTAGATATGGGAGCAGGGAAATATATACCTTAATTAAGGGAGCTAATTTTAGAGTTGGCAGGAGACTTGACCCTAGAGGGGTTCCCAGGTGTCCAGGGAGATGTCCACAGCTAGTTCCTTGGGTAGTTGAGGAGAGGGAACATGAAATGGCCCTACCCTACAGTCATACTGATGAATATCTTGCATATCATCATAGAACCTTCATCTGGCGATGGAAGAAGATAGAGACAGAGACCCACATTGGAGAACCGGACTGCACTTCCATGGTCCAAACGAGGAGCAGAAGGGGGGAGAACATGAGCAAGGAAGTCAGGACCGCGAGGGGTGCACCCACACACTGAGACAATGGGACTGATCTATTGGGAACTCACCAAGGTCAGCTGGACTGTGACTGAAAAAGCATGGGATAAAACCGGACTCTCTGAACATGGCAGACAATGAGGGCTGCTCAGAACTCAAGAACAATGGCACTGGGTTTTGATCCTACTGCATGTACTGGCTTTGTGGGAGCCTAGGCTGTTTGAGTGCTCACCTTCCTAGACCTGGATGGAGTGGGGGAGGACCTTGGACTTCCCACAGGGCAGGGAACCCTGACTGCTCTTTGAGCTGGAGAGGGAGGGGGAGGGGAGTGGGGGAGGGGGAAGGAAGAGAGGCGGAGGCGGGGAGGAGGCAGAAATTTTTAATAATAATAGTAAAAAAAAAGGTAAATTGTTTCAGTCATAACCCGCCCCCCAAATAAAGAAATTCTTCAACAACCTGGGAATGATTTAGGTCTATTTTAAATTCTTCTCAAATGAATGCTATCATCAAAAGCCTTTTTATGTTGCACCAAGTTTGCATTGTGTGTTCCAACTTTGCAAGGTCCACTTCTACACATAAAGCATTGAGAGAGGACCTTTATATATAGCCGCAAATACCTCACACATAAAAATATAAACACAAATCAGAATCATGCATTTAAGATTTTGTGTCCAGTGGTATAACTATGAAGCCTGGATCCTAAAGTATGTACTCTATGATGTCTAATACTGACCGTCAACTTAAAAGAATCTAGATCACCTAGGAGACAAAATTTTAGACATGAGCCGGGCGATGGTGGCACACGCCTTTAATCCCAGCACTCGGGAGGTAGAGGCAGGTGGATCTCTGTGAGTTGGAGACCAGTCTGGTCTACAGAGCTAGATCCAGGACAGGGTCCAAAGCCACAGAGAAACCCTGTCTCTAAAAAAACAAAACAAAACAAAACAAAAAATCAGACGTGAGTTTGAAAGGGTTTCTAGATTTGATCAACTCAAAGTTGATGGTCAACTGCAAGCGTAGGTGGCATCATTCCATGTCCTGAGGCTCGGTGAGTAAAAGGGAAGAAAGCGAGCTGAACACTAGCACTCATCTCTCTCCTACCTGAAGGCAGATGAAATGTGATCAGCTACCTGGCTATCCTGTGCCTTCCCACCATCCTGGATGGTACACTCAAACCTTGAGCGGTACAACTCCTTCCTTCCTCAAATCGCTTTTGCTGGGGATTTCTTTCTTTCTTTCTTTCTTTCTTTCTTTCTTTCTTTCTTTCTTTCTCTTTTCTTTTTTTTTGTGACAAGGAAAAAAGTAAAGCAGTTTGTACTCAGGGTTAAGCTGTGCTAGGTCCGTTATTTTCAAAACAAAAGTAATCTTAAAGTATTAAGGATGCTTTTATGTTGTTGGAAAGAGGTGTTTCTCCCAAGGGCTCAGAGACTTGAATAGAAGGATTTATTTAATGGAAAAGAAATTAATTGCTGTGCCTTCCCCCTAAGACTACAAAAATACAACATATTTTCTAGAGAAACACATTTTAAATAGAAAAGTATATACTATTTTTTTTCTTATTTTAAACTCCCATTCTCAATCTGTCACAAAATACCACTATATTAATATCATTTGTATGTAAGGCAGTTGAATATAATGTTGAACAATTCCTGATGTCTTAAATTTATGTAGATGTATGTATGTTCACCCCAGTTAAGTATGCTATTTGTAAGTGTTTTATTTTGGAAATATGAAGCTTTTCAAATCATGATTGCTATTAATTTTTTTTCATAAACCAATTTCATGGGCTTTAATTCAATTTGTAAAACAAAACATTTTGGTATTATTTAAATGCAAGTGGTTTAACATTTTAATATTCATTAAATTTATTTTCCTCTAATTTTACAAGCACCTTTAGAATATCATGGAGAAAAGCAAATTTCTAGACGTGTATTTGTAAAGCATTTTCACTGTTTGATAATTTCATTAATTGAAGAAGACTTATTTATGTGGCACTGAGGTTTAAACCCCAGGCTTTCACGTATTCTGAGTATGTGTTCATTTTACATCAAATCATACAGGCAGTGCACATTTCAGCTTAAACATGAAACTCCTGCTATGCTCCGTGCTGCGAATGATAAAGGCCTTTATCTGGGACCTTCCTATCACCTACCAGTATCTCTGAAACTACAGCAAGTTACCAAGTCTCTTTATTGCAGTGCCAAGTCATACAGCTTGCAGTTGTTCACTAAGTGTGGTCCTATCGCTTCATCAGTATCACAGTAAACACCAGCACTACCCAGTCTCCATATACTTTACAAGATACTCATACAGCTTACCATACTGAAGACATTTCGCGGCTATTTGTTAAGTCAAATAGTAAATATACTAGAAACAAAGAAATGTCATATACAAACATGCACTGTGCAAATTAGATCTAGCATAATATGTACTATGCAAACTGTTCTAATACAATTACAAGGCATGGTGACACATAAATATGACAAAGTTATTATATTTTAAATACTATGTCATTAATAAAGATCCTTTGATTTTGTAAATATGTCACTTTGTTGAATATTTAGAATGGACAGTGTCAATATCAGCAATTTTGTCTTGCAGATTAAGAATCTGATGATACGGCAGCCTCCTCCAACAATCTGAAGAGCTCCAGGAAGTGTTCACCTAAAAGTTTTGACAAAATCAAGTGTCAACGCTTGTGCTCTTGTAGTCCAGCATCTTTTCAAATTTTACAAACTTAATTATAAGTAAAAAATAAAGGGCAGATAACTCTCTGTAAGGAAATTAGGACGGGGCAGTGCGGAAGGAAAAGTGATACCACACGTCAGCACGAGGCATTCTTACCTAGCATGTTACACCCGGAGGTCTCTACTGCACAGTCTTACTGTCATCTGTATTTTGCTGGCCACAGCCTCAGGCTACTTTTTGAAATGAGTAGTGTAAGTCTGACTGCTATGAGAACTGTTTCAGCAAAGTATATTATGTACACAGGCTGGTAACATGCCCTTGAATGAAGCCTGGCTTTGAACTGCAGTCCTGAAGTCCTCTATGCGACTTTATGCCATAACACTGATGACAGTGAAATGAAGGAGAAAGGCGTATCTTACAATAGTGTCAATCCGTAATAAATAATAAATGTTAGCTATAATCATAATGACCACTGCAGTATTGTAGGGATAGGCCCCGCCCGTTTTGGGCGGGGTTGCCTGGGGCGAAGTTTCTACTGATAATGGGAGAGCGCAGAAGCTGCAAGCTCTCTGCGCTTCCTCCCCGGTTTCCGGTTTCCTGTGCTGCACGGGAACTTTGGATTCGTGAGTTGGATTTTTCTATTAAAATTGTATAAATTACAATTGCCTGGATTTATCAATTACCGCCACCCTTGGCCCCAACAGCAGTACATTAATTAATTTACCTGCACTACAGGGGAGAAAATGTTCTCCAATCTGGCCCCCTTTGTGTTACCTCATGATAACTTCAGTTTCTCAGCATCTAACCCCGAAGCCATGGCCACCACGTGGATTTAATCATCCCTGCTTCTAAGCTATTTCTTAGCCTGTTCCTTTCTTACCAAGAAACATCTATCTTTCTTTTACAGACTAAACGACCTATCAGATGCAATCTTTTAACATGTCATAGTGTTATCTGCCATACCACCATCAATATTCTTGACAGCGTATTCTTTACTATGCCTGTAATCTCATTGTGACAACTTCGTATGAAACTGTGTGCAAAAGCAGGACTATGACCTTTGTGAACCATCCTTTTAATCTTCCAGGTCACCAAACAACCATGGTCTTCTTTTGTATTCCCTTGACTAGCAAACATATTTATTTTGCATTTCAAGAACATGAATATACAAATGTAGTCATTGATCAAACTGGTTTTTAGTTGAAATTAGTAATTAGGGTGGTCTTACTTTGCAAGATAGAATGACAGCTCTCTCAAAGCAGACATTGTGGGTTTTGCAAAGTGGGAGCCAGACAACAGAACAAAGGGAGGAAGCAGAGGGAGTTAAATTATATTACTTCTGGTTGCTTTCTTGAAAGGAGCCAAGGAGGATTCTGTGTCCTACTGATTCAGGCACACTGGAATCTAAAGTTTGGTGGGCAATGGACTGTTTAGGTGCCTGCTTCCTAAAAGTTTCAGTTTTATTATGTGACTTTAATAATGAATGTCTGCTTTCTTTGGTCGGATCTACTGAAGACGAGTACATGAGGTCAACCCAAAAGAAAGGCCTCCTTAATTTGAACAGTTCTCACATTTTATGACTTTTGTTTAACTCGTTGTCTTGTCACATTTTTTAAACAGTAGCAATGTTTTTAAATAAAAATAATGTTTCTGACTCTCGTAACACTGAAGTACTAAAGAAAATAATCATGTGAACTATGCAAAAACATTTATACACAACAAGTGGACACAGAGTGGTAAGGGAAAGCTTAGGAATGTTACTTTTGTCTTTCATAAAGAATAAGACAACTGTGCTCTGCAGAACAAACTAATATAGACTTCTAAATAGAAGTGACATAAACATAGCTGAACATTGAAAAAATTATTCAAGATTTTCTTACTTAGACTAGGGAAGAAACCAGGTTGGACAGTCAGGGCTGGACCAGAGAAAAAAGATGATTCAGTTTGGGGGTGGGTATGATGATACCTGTCTGAAGTCCCTGCACTTGGGATATAGAAGCAAGATATTCAAAGTTCCAGGACAAGCCTCGACAGTAATTTGGAGGTCAATCCTAGACTACAAGAAACTCTATCTCAAACAAACAAACCAACCAAAATAAAACCATACAAAAATAAAAACAAAATTTACTAAACAAAGAGATAACACATTTTGTGTCAGATAGTGCTGGATGTACCCATGTTGTTTTACAGAGACAACAATGATACAAAGGGACATGTACCAAGTGTACAGCTGGTGCTCTTTTCTGTTTTCTTAGCATCTCACAAGCTCCTGAATGTTGTAAGAGAGGGAGGGTCATTTGCAACCCATTTCTACCAATCTGTGTAACACTACAAGGTCGTGACTTATCGGGAAAGATTTTAACCAGCGTCTATCTAGGGCAGGAGAATCACGGCATCTGCCACACTTCCCTTCTTCCCAGCATTCTGTTCTGTCTACTCCACCCACCTAAGGGCTGCCCTATCAAAAGGCCAAGGCAGTTTTCTTTATTCAACCAATGAAAGCAACACATCCTACATCACCTGCAGGATTAATTATTTCTTGCCACTAACCTGTAAAGGCAACTTGACGTCTAGCAGCCCACATGGTCTGGCCTGATACCATACATCCCAAAACAATAATTTAGGTTTTTCTTCATTTGCATTTATATTTGCAAGACTGCCATACATATTACCACTTGAAACATACATAGATTGCTTCTCTTTGATATAATAGTAACCAAATACAGAAATAGAATGACATTATGTATTTTAAGCCTTGGGTATACTTTGAAAGTAGAGTCAATATTTAAAGTCAGGGAATCATACATAGTATGGGGATTTGAAAGAAAGAATGTCCCCCCATAGGCTAAGGTATTAAACAGTTGGTCCCAGTCAATGGTGCTGTTGAATGGGGGAAGTTACTGAACATTTAGGATGGGATCATTGCAAGAGGTAGTACTTAATAGGAGGATGACTTTAAGAATTTACTGCCTTGCCACAGTTCCATTTTGTTCTCTCTACTCTGTGTAGATGAGAAGCGAACTCTCAGCTTCTTGCTCTTGTCACCACTCTGTACCTGTCATTATGGACACCTAATCTTTTGGAATCATAAGCCAAATAGATTTTCTTTATTGTTTTCAGTCACAGATTTTTATGATACCAACAAAAAAGTAAGTTATGCAGTGAGTTATCGGAGAGAGGAGATCAGTATGAGTCTAACTAGGACCTGGGAAATTGAAGATGTGCAGAAAATTGCAACACAGGTTTGAGTTGTGGAGGTAGAAATTTAAACATACTGAGTTTCAGAGCTCCATAGGGTGCAACTGAATTGCTGAGTTCTAGTGAGGAATGTAAGCCAATCGCATAAATCCAAGTGTCACAAGTGTAGCAGTGGCACAGAACGATGTGACATTAGAACAAGAACTTAGGAGGTTAGTTTCTCAGAATCCTCACAGTCACTCCTGTGTACTGCTTTTGGGGGCAAGAAACACATCAGCTTTCACCTAGGAGTACTCAAATTCACAGGTCACTAATCAAGATCAATGTAGCACGCACTTAAACAGCTTATAGAAACATGTAATATAAAAGCTGCCATTTTATAATAAGTTATTTTTGAATGTATGGACTACTACTCAAAAAATATCAAACGGAATGTTTCAGATATAATTTAAGAGAATTTAGTGGCAGCTGCTTTTAATATCTGGAGACAGAATAAGAAGATACAAGGAGTAAGCATCTCTTTAATAAGATGTGCACTATGTTCCCCAGAAGCCTCTTCCTCAACACAGACATTTACATTGCTAACCATCCTTTTTTTCCCTAAGATTTAACTTTCAAATTCTTCTTCTTTCCATTCCTACTTTCCAGGCATCAAGCCAAATATTAAGTTTATTTGCCTCAACCTCTGTCTGTGCATTCTCACATTCTTTGAAGGCCCATCCTTGTCCCAACTCTCTGAGAATTCTCACACCATTCCTCTCCCCCTCTCTTCTTCTCCCCTCCCTGGCTCACTCTCTTCTTCCTCTCTCCTCTAAGTTCCTGCTTGCTGACTTCCATTGCTCATCCCACGTGATCTCCTGACTTTTAACTCAAAGGTTGCCACCGCCACCCACCCTTCTCCGGCCTCTTCCTCCTGGAAGCTTCTGTAAAGGTGGACAGTTTTTCTGTTCTATTTCTTTTTCTTGTCAGATTATAGTAAACTTGCCGTTGAGTTCCCTACAAAGTCTGTTTTTAAGTTATTTTATTTGCAAGAATAAACACTTTAAAGGGAATCCTGAGTTCTGGTAGTAGTAATACGTTAACTCTTGGAAAGAATGCCAGGAGAGACCTCAGTCTTCTTGTCTTGACCATAGGACACAGGATTGTATTGCAAAGCACATCTGTGTCCATGGTGTCCTGTCTGAACAAGCTACAAGAGGACAGGTGAAGAGCCCTTCCCAGGTCATTATGGAAACATTCCCCCCCTCCCCGCCCCAGGTGTAGAAACCTTTTTTTTGTTTGTTTTTTTACTTGGACAGGAATCATAATATTCTCTGATAGTAATGGCTGTGAGTTTTTGAGCAATCGGAGAAATCATGGAATGAACAGAGGGATGGAAGGAGAGCGTCTGAAGTTCTGGATCCCAGTGGGGTGGCAGTGAGTAAATGCATGAAATGATGAAGACATGTTGACACTTGCAAGAGAACATGGCAAGCTGCTACCACCATCCTCCCGAGGGCTTAAGAGCAAGGAAGCCGTGCAGTGTGTGATTCATTGGCAAGTGCATGACATAAAGGAAGGCCAGCAAAGTGCAGAGAAAACAACTTTCACTAGGAAAGTGAGAAATTTTATGAGGGACCCTGTGAACATGACCCTAGTAGAGACCTCAAGTCTTAACCAGACATGGCAGCAGAACCCTGACAGCCTGGCAATGTGTGCCCAATTATTCCTTGCAATTGGCAGAGTTACAAAGGTCATGTGATCAAATCTAATTAACTAGAAAGCTCTGTGAGCCCGTGATTCTGTCCCTGGACACTCCTTGGCACAGGGTTTCCAGTCACTGGCAGTCACCCCACTCCCTAGCTTTCTCTAATCTCCTCTCTCTCTGTCAGCATCTTCACAAATTCCCATCAGGTGTGTATGTACTGGGAGGGAGAGATCAATTTTGAATATTGAAGGTAATATGATAGATGACAGCTGACTTGAAACTGAAAATTACTGAGCACAATAGCTAGCAATTGGGAATTAATTATGAACATGAGAGAGACACTAACACCAGAAAAAAAGAAGCCTAGCCTGGTGGTGGTGGTGTAGCTTGCCTTTAATCCTAGCACTCAGGAGGCATAGGCAGGTGGATCTCTGTGAGTTTGAGGCTAGCCTGGTCTACCGAGCAAGTTTCAAGACAACTAGGGCTGTTACACTGAGAAACCCAGTCTCAGAACAAACAAACATACAAAAAGCCTAGCCCTGTGAATATCAGTGGTGAGAGCATGCTAGAGATGCCAGAGATAGATAAAAGGTGATCTGGATGACAGAGAAGACCAACTGATGTAAAGCCAAGTTTGTGAAACAGTAAATGTGCCATTGGCTGTGAAGCACCATTCTTCCCTTCTTGGAAATGGAGAAGCATCCTTGTCTGTGCCAGACCCCAGCCTGCAGGGTAGCAGAGCTTATGCCTTTGACAGCTGCTCCCTGCTACCATGGAGGCAGCTTCAGTTCACTGTCGGGCAAAATGATTCTCATGTAGAGACTGAACAATTAAGTATTTAGGCAGCCTGCCCAAGAAAGACAGCAGCCAGTATGCCTATACTGAATTTGTGGGAAAGGAAAAGCATTTTTCCCCCTGCAATGTGAAAAGAAAACAAATACCTTGGACTTGAATGTACACTTTAAGGAAGGCAGGAAACAGACCTTGAAATTATCTAAGCTCTTCCAAAGAGCACTTATTCCTTTCCATTTCACATAGAAAATGAGTCAAAGGGAATGCAGCACACACATGCTAGGAAAGTTTAGAAATTTGGCAGGCAATTAAGCCACTAAACCACAAAGTAATTTGTCATTTTACTTCAAGCACTATAAATTCATGGACAAATGGGAAAGCAGATTTTTCCCTTTAAACTAAACAGAGGAGGTAGAAAAAGAAAATTTGGCAGTGGAGTTATAGTTATTTTTAGACTCTCATTAAAATAATATAGAATCAACAATAAAGAGAGTATTTTGTGATTTTATGTACACTTTATGTTTTGAATGAATTCCTAAAAACCTGATTTAGGTATAAGTGTATGAGAGCTGTGTACAAAATCCAAAAGAGGGCGATGGGCCACTGAACTGAAGTTAGAAGCAATTCTGAGCCTGTTCACAGGTGCTGGGAACTGAAATGGGGTCCCATACAAGAGCAGCAGGAACTCTGAATGGCTGAGCCATTTCTCCAGTATCAATATTTGATTCTCTTTATAATCAGTTCTTCAATTTTCTTAAATTTATTTTCTGTGGAAAGCTGATTTTTAAACATAAAGCAAAGAAGACCAGCCTACAAACCACAATTCCAGAGAACTTAAACAACAATGAAGACACTAAGAGAGACTTCCATAGATCTAATCTACATGGGAAGTAGAAAAAGAGAAGATTTCTTGAGTAAATTGGGAACATGGGGACCTTGGGGAAGGGTTGAAGTGGGGAGGGGATAGACAGGGAGGGGAGCAGAGAAAAATGTAGAGCTCAATAAAAATCAATAAAAAATTTTTCTGTTCAATTACAATTTGGCTATTACTACTAAAAAAGTGGTTACCTGATTTTTTTTTTTTGCTTTTGCAAATAACCGAAAGTGAAATCAGGTTGTATTTAGAAAGCCATACACCAGCATCACCTTCTAGCCAATGTGAAGCATAATAAGATAACTAGGATAGCTTCATCACTTTTGTCTTCACAAACATTTCATTTAGAGTAGCCAAAATGGCTCAGGAGGCAAATGAGTCTGCCAATAAGCACAAGTCCCCAGGTGCCACATTGTGAAAGGAGAAAAGTGACACCTCTAAGTTATTCTCTAACCTCTACACGTGGGCCTTGCCATATTCATGCATGCTCGCACACACATACATAAATAAATAATGCAATTAAAATTTTAAATGTATTTGCAAGTTTGTTTTTGAAAAATAAATGAGAATGAAGCTACTATATTAAATATTTTTCCCTTGAGTTTCCTGAAACACTATGTTGCCTGACTTTCTACAGACATATTTACAAGTGATAACTTGAATTAATTGGGGGGCATGTCTTGATATTTTTTTTTTAATTTGGAAGTTAAAAGGGGGCACCTCTTAAGTTTTAATATAGGATTTAATATAATTCATAGCAATTTCTTTGGGGCTGAATCCAGTGGAAGGACTGCTTGATTCACTTCTTTGGGTCACGTAGGGAACAAGAACTGAACATGAGTTATTCACATGGTGTTATCTGCTGGGGGTTTGAACATGTCTTGGATTCTTTATACACACTTGCTAGGGGGAAAAAGAGTATGGTTTTCTACAGAATCCCAGAAGTGCTTCTGATTCCCACACAAGGGCTATAAAAACTATCATCTAGAGCTCTATGAGTTTTTAGATATGCCTCAGCAGGCCAGAGGTCTGGGAGTCATGCGTAATCACCAGGTAAGTGTGACTTTTCTACTCACTGTTCAGCCAACCATCACTCCATGATGGTCACTTGATCAGCGCCTACTTTACACAACATACTCAAGATAATTGGAGATGGATGAGAAGGCTTCAGGCAAACCCAGTATGCGAAAACTTTCTGCCACTAAAGTGACGACCTGAATTTCAGAGTGTGGAGTGACACCATGGCTTTCAGGATATAAAAGAGTGACATCATGTAAAAATGAATCCCACAAGAAAAAAATAAATAAAAAACTGAGGAACAAATGATTGAGATTAATAAGACGGTATTCTCTTATATGCTGTAGACAGAATCCTTTTTGGTCTCAGCCATCTGCCTCTCCCAAAGCTTAACCGTGCTGGTGGGATGTTTGATCAATTCTGCCCTCACTTTCTTTTCCTGATAGGAACCTCCAAGGGAAATGCCCCCTTGCAAAATCCCCAGTTAGTTGCCAGTCTTGCACAGTCCAAGACACTCCCGTTTATCCCGTACATCATCAAAGTCATTTGAGAAATTTCCTTCCTAAAGAACAGGTACAATTGGAAGATCATTTCCCTACTATGGAAAAGTTATACCAATTATAATTCAAATAAATGGGGTTATAATTTCAGACATATTTCACACCTACATATGCACAAAGTGAAGTGCAGGCTATTATAAATACCGATTTCAATACAGCAGCCGATGTAGGAATTAAACATTCAACTGTATGGCCAATGGAGCAAATCCCAAATGTCACTTTTTAAAAAGTATCTTAAGCTAAGAATGCTTTATATCTTTTTAAGTGTTTGTGGTATATTGTAATCTCATTTACCCCTGCTCTCCCGAGAAGTGTAATTTGGTAATGCTTAGATAGCTCAGTAGTAAATGAGTTGCAGATAGCTCAGTTATAAATTCACATATACACACTTATCAAAATACAACTTTATCTACGTCTTTTTTGAGTGTCATTATGCAAGGACAAATTGCAAGAATTATACAATATAGTTCTGTATATCAGCAGTGATGCAAATACCTTACATATACTATTAACATTGTAAATTCAAATACACATGTACACACACATATTCTTATTATCAAGTAGTGTATTTTCCTTAGGAATTTTAGAATGACACACCATCAGAATGATTAGGAATGTTATTGCTATCCTGAGATATTAGGTTAGAAATACTAGTATCCTCACAGCAAAGGTATTTAGTCATAAAATAAAATGCAAATTGGTTTTTGAAAAGCTAGTGGGAAGGATGGCACAAATTGTTCTGATTTATACAGTGGAGGAATTGAAGTTTTTTTGGTTTACTAGAGGTTTAAAGAAACCACTGACTTTTATTCTTGTTTCTGAAAAAAACACACACACACAAACAAAATGCGTCAATAACTGTGGGTGCTTGGCCACCTGGATGTTTGCACAGAGTTGTCTGTCACTTCAACTAGAATAGTGTTGTGAGTTAGAAATTATGGCATACTTCTTAAAGCCACTTAAGTGGGAGACATCGGACTAGCATCGTAGTAGTTCTGTTTTTTTCCTTTACTATTGTTTTGGGAATATGAGTCATATCCCTGCATTTTAAGCTGGGCTATCAAGTTCTCTGAACAGCAAAGAATGAAGAAACAAAGATCAATGTTGAGGCTTGGTGTGTCTTCCTCCTTCAAAAGGAAACTTTGTGTTAGCCATTATTATCCCGTGAGCATAGTAAATCTATTTTTCTCTAAGTCCTAGTTTGCTCATTTGTTTTTTATAGAAGGCTTAATTTTATTGTTTGTAATTTTGTGTATTTGCATGTGTCTGTGCATGTGAATGGAGGTGCTTGTAAAGACAAAAAGAGGGCATTGTATTCAATAGAGCTAATATTATAGGCAATTGTAAGGTGCCTAACATGAATGCTGGAATCTGACCTCAAGTCCTCTACAAGATGCATATGCATTTTTAACCACTGAGGCAACATTTCTATCCCATAGTCAAGTATACAAGTCATGTATAATGAGAATCGCTTACTCAAGATTTTCTAGGGAAAATAAATAAAACCACACACCTCTCTAAACATACATGCTGTTTAGCACTGGTTAAGAGTTCAGTACACATAGGCTCATCTTCTATAGAGAGTTGGTGCAGGACAATTCTTTATTCTGGCAATTATGTTTTAAAATAATGCTGATTGGCCAATAGCCAGGCAGGAAGTGTAGGCAGGACAACCAGACAGGAAGTAGAGGCAGGGCAATGACAACAGGAGAATTCTGAGAAGGAGGAAGCCCATTCCTCCCAGTCCTGTCGAGACACCGAAGAAGCAGGATGTGACCTATCCCACTGAAAAAGGTAGTGAGCCATGTGGTTAACATATACTACAATAATGGGCTAATATAAGTCATAAAAGCTAATACAAAGCCTGACCTAATGGGCCAATCAGTTTATTTGTATGATTTTCTTTGGACATACCAGCTGTGGAGAAACCCCAACGAGTAGGCCTTCATGCTACAGAATGGAAAACTACACTAACATTCCCAGAAAAGGACTATGGATGTTCTTGTTTTCTTTAAAAAAAAAAAAAAGAATGGGAAATGGTGCGAGACAATTCTGTATTCTGTCAATAATGTTTTAAATAAATGTTGATTGGCCAGTAGCTAGGCAGAAAGTATAGGCGGGACAACCAGACAGGAAGTAGAGGCAGAGCAATGAGAACAGGAGAATTTTGTGAAGCAGGAAGCTCCTTCCCAGTCCTGCCGAGATAAAGAAGAAAGAAGATGTGACCTGCCTTGCTGATAAAGGTACTGAGCTATGTGGCTAGCATAGATAAGAATAATGGGTTAATATAAGTTAAAAGTGTTAATAAGAAACCTGAGCTAATGGGCCAATCAGTTCATCATTAATATAGACTCGATTTATATTGATTTTCTTTGGGGCCAAATGTCTGTGGGACCTGGTTGGGGGACAGAAACCCCAACAAGCAGGCCCTCATGTTACAGAGAGAAGTCTGTTGTTTCTGTCATTTACTTTTTTGGCTCCTATTTTTTGGGGCCCTACCAACCAGCTTTCAAATAAATCATACACAGAAGCTTATTATTGATTACAAATGCCCAGCCTTAGGTTGGCTTGTTTTTAGCCAGCTTTCCTTAACTTGTTATCCCATCTACCTTTTCCCTCTCAACTTTTATTCTTCTGTTTATCTTACTTTCCTTCTTACTTGGTGGCTGGCATTACTGCTGTGGCTGAACCCTGATGTCCTCGTCTTGTTTTATCTGGCTCCTTTTTCTCTTCCCTTCCATATTCCTCATATTTCTACTGTCTGCCTGCCAGCTCCACCTAGCCTTTCCCCCACCTCACTATTGACCATTCAACTCTTTATTAGACCATCAGGAGTTTTAGACCAGCAAAGAATCACAGCCTCACAGAGTTAAACAAATGTAGCATAAACAAAAGCAACACATCTTTACCTCATTCAATGAATTTCTAGAGCATAAACATGACATGGGATTCCCCTCTGTATGCTGTGAATACCATTGATTAATAGAGAAACTGGTTGGCCTGATAGGATAGAACTTAGGTAGGCAGAGAAAACTAAACTGAATGCTGGAAGAAAGAAGGAGGAGTCAGAGAGAAGCCAAGGAACTGCCACTAGAGACAGATGTGGTGAAGCTTTGCTGGTAGTCCACGATCTTGTGATGATGCACAGATTAATAGAAATGGGTTAATATGTAAGAGTTAGCCAATAAGAAGCTAGAGATAATGGGCCAAGCAGAGACTTAAATAATATGGTTTCTGTGTGATTATTTCAGAGCCAAGTGGCCAGAACGAACAAGCAGCCTCCCTCCAACATAAACAAATGTAACACACCTTAAAATAATATTTTACAACTGAAGTCACTGGCTTATGTTCTCACATGACATCAGTTTTCGTGTGGGCCACATGAACCTCAACTGTTTTCAGTGCATTCTCCACTAGTTCACAAAGTTGTACCTCCTTCTCATCTGGTTTGAGTGTTATTATATTTGAAGATAAACATGATTTTTATCTTTGTAAGTGGTTGTAGTATATAGGCATCTACACACACATACAAAACAATTTTTTTCACAGTCTGCCAACATGTATTATTTCTATCTCTTCACAGAAACACAGTTTTTTCCAGTGCTGAGATAGTTTAGGTACGAACACATACAGTCATGCACACACACATACTCACAAAAACACAGCCCTATCTATGTCTTATATGAGTGGCACATGTCACTGTGAGAAAAAAAAAAAGATTTGACTGCATCATCTAAAGCAGAGCTTGACTGGGAAAGCTCAGCCACTGCTTCAGAGGCATGCTTAACCCCAGCTGGAACCAACTCATGCCAAACTGCAAAGATCAACCTCTGAGATAACCTCAAGAAGAACTTTCATAACTTATAGATATCTAATCATAGAAAATACTTGTCACTCCTCTGAGGTAAAAAAATTTAAAATGTACCCATGTGACTAATCTCCTTAACAAACCCCATGTGGCTTTGGCTCAAGTAACTAAAAGGGTTGGAGATTAAGCTAAGTATATTTTTATCTCCTAGGATGCATAATCAAGAAATAAATTATCTATAAAGTAAAACCCAGCCATCTGTTCTCGATTAAAAAGTATATGATATTACTACAAAAATGGGATGCCACCATCTCAGTGCATTTGAAATATGACTGGCAAAGCAGAAACAGTGAGATATTTAGCTGGGATTGGAAAATTATGCTGTGCTATGTAGAGTTAAATTTCTGAATGAAAAGATATATTGGACAATGATTCTCTTCCAACTGGGTGGTTACTGGCTTTACTATCTCTTAATTATCTAAGTAAGCATTTGTATTGTATGGTAGTTTCTCCCTGACTATTATGTATTTAACATCCCTTAGAATTTCCATGTAGTTTTTAGAACAATATAATTCGAAAAGCCCTTAATTTACAAAGCTCTTTTGTACCCATTACCACGGAAGTAGCTTTGGTGATTTCCATACCACTTTGCCAAGAAAAATAGTACATTTCCTATTTATTTTTCTAACTTGGATACTATTTATTCATTGTTTAATATTGCCAAGAATTTATGAGTTTTGAAGGACGTTTTTAAGCAATCAGATAAAACACAAACTCAGAAATAGATGCACCAAGACAAACAGAAATCTTGTACCAGCCCTTAAGGAAGCAGGAAGAAGGCATGGTTGGTTCTACAAAGTCAGTTAACCAGGTAAAGACAACTACAGGGTGATCAGTTATTAGACGATACCACGGCTTGTAACTTCAGGTAAACAGAAGTGTATTGATCTTCTTTAGTACAGCTAAAATAATTTTCTGTCCAAATGAAGTCTCATTTAGACCTCCATTCCCCATATGTGGACTTGAATAGAGAAGAATGTAATTGTAGGTCATTAGCCTACTAAGTGTTAATGAATTATGGGCAGATGTCTTCTTTGATGACTTCCACCTCACCCAATACCCTTCTTGACCTTTTTATACTCTTCATAGTACAAGACTGTTGTAATAAGAAAGCGGGCTTGCTTTTCTGTTGTAATAGGAGCGGGGGAAGGGGGCTGCGTCCCCAGCACCCCGGCCGCCTGGTCTAGCTTATGCCCCGAAATAACAACACACGAACTGTATTCATTTAAACACTGCTTGGCCCATTTCTATCTAGCCTCTTCTAGGCTAATTCTCACATATTAATTTAGCCCATTTCTAATCATCTGTGTAGCACCACTAGGTGCACTTACTGGGAAGATTCTAGCCTACGTCCATCTTGGGTTGGAGCTTCATCGCGCGTCTGGCTCTGAGAGGAGCTATGGAGTCTGTCCCTGGCTGAGGGAAGCATGCCTCTGCTCCAGAGGGCAGAGCTGTCGAGTCTGAGCTCACTTCCTCTTCCTCCCGACATTCATTCTGTTTACTCCTCCCACCTATGTTTTAACCTATCAGGGCCAAGCAGTTCCTTTATTACTTAACCAATGAAATCAACAGATTGATATATGACACTCCCACATCTCTTCCCCTTTTTCTGTTTAAACAAAAGAAAGGCTTTAACTTTAACATAGCAAAATTACATATAACAAAATGGTTATCAAGTAAAAATTACGATAATCTTTATCATAACTAAGGAAAACTATAACTATAACTAACTATTCTTAACTCCATCAAAGACTGCAGAAAGATACAATATTACCTAAGCAAACAAGAAATAAGCAACTTCCAAACTCTAGAAATGACAGAGACATCTTGCTGCCTGGACAGTCACCCAAAGTTCCTCTGTACCGTTGGGGCATCCATCTTCGGCCTACAGGCCCATAGTTTCCAGCAGACATTTCCACAAAGCAGAAAATTTCAAAGGCAGTCACTATCTGCTTGTCCTGAAGAATGTCTTGCAGACTCTTTCATGAATCAGGAACCCCGAAAGATCATCTCACCTTTAGGCAAGTTCAGTAGTCCTATCTCTGCGGGTTCTCTGTGTCCAGTTTATGCAATAGTCCAGGCAAGAACAGTTTCTTGCCCAAATGGCTATCAAACTCCATAAGGATCCTCTTTGATGCCCATCTTCCTCTTGAAGTAGATTGGTGCTGCCAGGAGCAGACATGTCTCATTGTCATGAAAAACCCTAAGTTATTAAAACATCTAAAATGCCATATTCTATAATTTTTGAAAGATATGAAGAATGCCTATCTAAAATATATCCATGCACATCTAGAAAATCTAACTAACATGACTACAAACTTGACTATTATAGATGATTATCTATTAACAACCTATATGCATTACATTTTTACATGAACTACACAATCACAATATCTTAATCAATATCAGAAACACATATACATATAACAAAATTGATCTTAAATCTCTATCAATAAAGCAAAATCTATACTAATGCAAATTATTCATATCTATATCATATCCCCCTTTAAATGTAAAAGAACGTTTATAAACCATATTTGGGAACATGGGCTCAGTTTTTTTCTCTCCAAACTTCTTCCTGCTGAATGGGGGCGTCGTTAATTAGGTCTTTCATGGTATAACCTGTGTGCTAGTTTCATCTCAGTTGGCAGTTGAGTGAAGCAATTTTCTGAAGATGTTTACAGCAACCCTTCAGGAGGGCGTGGTCCATCGTACCATATTCGGATAGAAGAAATCCACAGACTCTCACCCTCTGTGAAAACAAAATAAGAAATTCCTTTCCAAAGCATCATGTCCTTAGGTCCAAATTTCAAAGCATTTTCAAAATATCTATGTTGGATTAGTTCAACAGCATTTATAAACAAATATCTTTTGGCAGCTGTTGCTCCTTCCTCAGCATTCAAACAATTCAAACAGAGCATAATAGCATACAGTATCAAAATTCTCTGTGTATTTTCCATCTTTGTGTGCTTTATTTTAACCTCTATTTCGTTTATTTTTACTTTTATTTTATATTCTCTGTAGATCTTTGTCCTGGAATAACTCTGTAGACCAGGCTGTCCTTGAACTCTCAGAGATCCGCCTGTCTCTGCCTCCCAGGCATTGGGATTAAAGGTGTACACTACTACACCTTGAACTCACAGAGATCTGTTTGTCTCTGCCTTCTAGGCACTGGGATTAAAGGCCTGTGCTACCACACCTTGAAGTCACAGAGGTCAATCTCCTTCTGCCTCCCAAATGTTGGGATTAAAGGTGTGTACTACCACACCCAACAACTCTCTTCCTTTTTTTTTTACTGTAAGAACTTCAACTTTTAGTCTGCATATATTTTTAACACACTTTAAACCATTTAGAAATTTTCTTTGTCTTTGAATCTCTCTTTACTGTATATCTCTCTTTTTCTGACCACACAAGCCTTTAAATTACTGAGCAATATGGGTAGGATTAAAGCCGTGGCTTTGCCAGCTAGATCCAGTCCATTCCTTAGCTTTCCAGCCTCATGGCGGAGATACAGGCTGTAGCCATGTTTATAGCCACAACTCTATGGAGTTTCAAGGTCCCTGCCAGCAAGTAAGCTTCAGCAGCCTGTGCTTGCAAACCGCACAAACCGCCTACGTAAAAGAGTCAGAGTTTGCCCTGGCAATACGGCCCACAAAGCCGGCATTATAAAACGGCTCAGCTTCCTTCCTGCTAAGGCTGAAAACCGAAAAGCATGCGTTCAGCTTTTCATCAACACTGTTTAAGTGTTTTGTGGCAGGACCTCTTAATGAGCTGCAGGGTTTTGGAGCTAAAGCTGAGTCAGGAAGCCTCTCTCAGATGAGAGCACTTGCTTTCCTCTAGCAAGCAGAGTAGACCCGAGATAGTACTGCTACCAAGAAAACATGCTTTACTCTTTTCCAAGCTTTCTTAGGCTTTCAGTGGATTCAGTTGTCCACACGTCTGGGCGCCATTCTGTTGTAGTAACCCACATCACAAGACAGAATTTATTATATTTCTTTAGAAACTTTGGGAGCCACAATGAGAAAAAGAGTTATCCTTGCTCTTCTGCAATGGCATTTAACATTGGTGGTGGGGACATGGCAGCAACCATATGTTATATAAAACAAACTGAGAAACTGAAGGGCAAAGACAAAAATAAAAATAGTGTAAACATGTTTCTTTCTTTTTCTTTTTTTGCAAGCCTTGGAAATATTCTCACATCCAAGCTTTCTGTACACACTGTACCTCTCAGCTTACTTTCGGGGTGTTTCCATGTTCATTGTATTTTAAAAGATTTATGTTGTTGTTTTTTTTTTTACTATAGGTCTGCGCATCTGTATGTTTGTAGGTAGATATGCACAAGTGCAGTTCCAGTAGAGGCTAGAAGTGGGCATCACGTTTTTTTGCGGGGGGGAGAGCTGAAGTTAAAAGAAGGTTGTGACCTGCTTAACATGTATTATTAGAATATTCTAATCTTCTGCAAGAGCAGTGCAGATACTTAATCACAAGTCATCTCTCCAGCCCCATTTTCATTAATTTAAATATGAGAATTTAGTTATGCCTTCCTGAAGTCCCCAAACTCTATACAACTCTGTACTTTCCCACTTTGAGTTGGAAATTAATATTTTCTGGAATTTAACAACTTACCCACTTTGAGTTGGAGATTAAGTTTTTCTGAAATTCTAATGCTGGTAATGGAAACTATAACAAATATTCTAAGTATATTTCTATATAATGACATCACAGCTATGAAAACATTGCAAACTACATCACTGAGCTGATTAAGTGTGTAAATGTGCCTGCCAACAAGTCAGATAAACCTGAGTTAATACCCAAGATCCACATGGTGAAATTCCAACAAGTTGTCCTCTGGCCTCTACCCACACTTGGTGGCACCACACACACGCACATACCACATGCACAAAATAAGTGAAATATAATGATAATCTAAGAAGACATTTTGAAATGAACATGTAAGTGCAAGCTTTACAGTCACAGTATTACCAAAGTACAAAATCTTTAAAAACAGAACCTAAGAAGACTTCAGGCTTCAGATGTTTTATATAAAAACCTCTTTCCAACTGCCATTCATGGCACAACAGCCATGTCAAATGAGGGAAACTCAATACTGCCTGCCCATTTGTAGCAGCTGCTGCCATTGTTAGGAGTGCTGTGCCTTCCCAAGAAGATCTTGAGCCAGATGAGTCCAGGAGTTCTAAGGATATAGTCCCAAATGGATGACCATGAAATATTCATTAGGGATGAGCTTGACCCACAATGTCATTGATGTAACCCGGCATGTAGGATAACTTCATCTTCTACAGTTACACATGTCCAAGTAAAAGAGAAAAAAAAATATTTCCACCCCACTAGGGCTTAAGAATTCATAATCTTTGTTAGTCAAAAGGCTATATTAGAAAGGCAGAGGAAGGCACCAAATTATCTACAGGAGGAAAACATTTAATATGGTGAAGGGTTTCCTCCCCCCCCTTGTGTATATAGTCTGGTTTGGTATATTTATTAATTTTTAATTTTAAAGCTATCTTTTCTCATTTTACATACCCATCCCAGGTCCCATTTTCTCTTTTCTGCTTGTGCCCACCTGACCCCTCATCCACTACTCAGAGAGGGTAATGCTTCTCATGGGGAGTCAACAAAGTCTGGCATATCACTTTGAGGCAGGACCAAGGCTTTCCCTTTTATATCTAGGCTGAGTAAGGTATTCCTCCAAAGAGAATGGGATTCAAAAGATCAGTTCAAGCACTGGGGATAAATCCTGGTCCCACTGTCAGTGGCCTCACAGACTACCCCAATCATACAACTGTCACCCACATTCAGAGAGCCTATTTTGGCCCTATGCAAGTTCCCTTGATGTCAGTCCAAAGTCAGTAAGCTCCCACTAACTTAGGTCAGGTGTTTATGCTAGTATTTTTATCATGGTCTTGATCCCTTTGCTCATATTATTGCTCTTCCCTCTCTTTGACTGGACTCTTAAAGCTTGGCACAGTGATTAGTTATGGATCTCTGCATCCGCTTCCATAAGTTGCTGGATAAAGGTTCTATGATGATAATTAAGGGAGTCATCAGTCTGATTACAGGGGAAGGCCAGTTCCCATGAGAAGACTTACCTTCTCTGAATAATGGATGAGGGGTCAGGTGGGAGCAGATGGGGGTTGCAGGAGGAGGGAAGGAAATGGGACCTGGGATGGGTATGTAAAATGGAAAAAGATAGTTTTAAAATTAAAAAGCCTATCCACTATTGCTTAGGGTCTTAGCTGGGGTCATCCTTGTGGATTCTTGGGAATTTTTCTAGTGTCAGATTTCTTGATAGCCCATAATTGCTCCCTCAATCAAGATATCTCTTTCCTTGTTCTCCCTTTTTTTCCTTCCCCTGTCTCGGTCATCTTGTTCCCTCATGTCCTCCTCTAGAACTAACTGCATATTTCAGTTTTGCAGATACACAAAGGGAGATATTAAATTGTTTATCAGAGGAAGAAAAAAAAAGAACACCTAATAGACTTTTTCTTTTTCTTATTTTGAAAAATAATTTAATATCTTTCTTTTGTGTATATGCAAAACTGAAATACACAGTTGGTTTTACCATTTGATTGTCTTTCACCTTATTTTCTTCTTGTAATAGTTCTCAAAATTCTCTGACTAACAGAGACTTTGACCATTACAAGGATACATAGGGCATAGTCATATTCCTATGTCACCCCATAGGCTGAAATGACAAAAACGATATAACAATTAATTCTTGATGAACTAAATTTAAAAATAGTGTGAAAATGTAGTTCACTTTTGAGAGTACTTGGCTAGTATACAGGCTGGGTTTAATCTCCAGTACTACACAGACACAGTAGCACATACATATAGTTCCATCACTCAAAATACAATGAAAGGAGGATCAGAAGTTCAAAACCATCCTTAGCTATAGTTGCAGTTTTAGATCAGCTATGGATACTTGCTATACTGTCTCAAGTATCCAAACTTGTCTCAAAAACACCATTTATGTAACTAACTAACTAATGAACCAATCACCACCATTAACAACAAAAATGCTCACAAATTCCATGGCTTAAAACACCAACAGAGAAAAGGGTGAGAGGGAAAGTTACATTGGACTTACTCAGACATATCTGTCAACTCTAAGCATCATCCAGATGCACATGGCCTCACTCATGATTACCAATTAGTGCTAGTGTTGGCTCTGGCTAGTAGAGTTAGAATATCTCCCTTCCTTATCAAATCCTTAAGGCTGGGTCTTCATGCCACACTGACAGGAAAACAGGAACAAAAGGATGGCTTTAGGCCTTGCTAAAATCCTCACTTGGGTCTATGGGTGGGTCTGCATGCCCAGACTCAAGGGGAAGGGAAATAGACTCATTTCTTGATGACAGAAGCACACTGCATGGGAGGAGCTTCAGTGTTGTTATGGAGAACAATGTGTACCATCTCTAAATGAGCACCAAAAAGATTTTTTCACATGTACCACCTCATTTCATCTTAACCACGTTATGCAGAAAGATGTTTGTAAATATAAACTAAAGACATATTGGTTTTTTTTAAAAGAATAACTAGAGGCAGTTAACTCTGACCAGCAAGCTTTAATGTGTTTTTCTGATCCCTACCAGAACTTAGCTCTTACCTTTACTCCTTTTAAGATGATAGCTTCCCACAGCACCATAAGTCCTTGTTCCCATCTCAGGCTTTGGTCCATGTCTTTTCACAACATGGTAAATAGCATATCCTCCCTCCTCTGAGAAATCAGTGGGTGTTCACACTCCTGGGATCACATTCTGATTTTAGTATAAGGGAAAAAGAAGTTTAAGAAATGTATACTGTTAAGATCCTAATCCCAAAGATCTGGAAAACATCTATTATGGACTGCCCTTTCTTTCTACTGCTTATGAATCACAAGAACTCACTCTTTTCTGTGAACTCCAGATTATCAACCTACTTTTGAAGAAACATTATATATACACATATTGCAGATATGATGTTCTCTGAACCCTTTACCTGACTGGTGCAATAAGAAAAGGACAGACACACAGACATACGTATATAAAGATGGCATCAGGTGGAATATGCTTACTCTGATGGAGGTCACCAGCCTAGAACCTCAGCATATTAATTTTTGACATATAAAGAGAACAGGAAAGCTGGTTTAGGTAATCTCACTAGGAGGTTTCTGTACGGGAGCATGCTCAGACTGTAGCGCATTGAGGAGAAAGCTGTAGTTGATAGTTTTTGCACACACTGGTCAATCCACTGAAAACATTTGTACTTGGACAAAAGGAAGCAATTGGCTTTTCTCTGAGCCTCACCTGGGGAACGTTTTGCTATGTTCATCGTTCTAAAGCACTGAGCTCCTTGACATGGCTGTGCCCATGACAACAATACATATTCACTCAGGACTTTATCTGCTTCCTGCACAGATGTAATTTTTACGATTTTAATGTTCACTGGGGATAAGGTTAAGATACAGCACAACACCTCAGTCAGGTAGCAAAATAAAAGTTTATTTTTTCTTGTCAGGATGTAAAGAGTGGCAGATATAAAGAGACCAGGCAGCATAAGGCCTCTGTGTCCTTTGCCATCCTCATCATTTAACAGGGAAGGAAAAATGTGTAATATTCCATATGTCATGTTTAGGGTCTTACCTAGCTGTGGAGAAGGCTGGAGAACTGACCTTATATCAACGGAGGAGGAAAACAAAATTGTTTTAATGGCATATCTTGCCATAAGCTGTAAATTTTATAGTTCCTACTGTGCATTTTCATTATAAATCATTTTCTCCAGATGGTTCATTACCAATTTCATCTTTTGTGCATTCATCCATTGGACATAATTTTTATCACTATTTTAGCCTATTTTTCACATTACTGGAGTTTAACCTACGTACTTGTATGGTTAGAATTCTCTTATATACCTACTGCTAATGTAAATACATAATTTATTTGTTGAATGATATTTGATTACTAATATTTTGGCTGTAGCTCAAAGGTTTTGAAATAATAGAAAAAAATACTGCTAAAATAAATAAAGTATAACTACTGCACTATTTTTAAATTTGGGAGATAATGTCCCTTAAAATAAAATCTTGATTACTAAATCAAAGGTAATTTCCAGATATTGCTATTTTAACTTATCTCTATGTTGTTTCATTAGTCCTGTTTCCTTTTAAAAATCATATTTGAGCTTTCCTTTCCAAACAGAAATGTGGGAATTAGTGGAGAAAGTCATAAGGTCCTGCTCCTCTTCCTCTAAGACTGCATTGATACAAGCTTCCTGTACAATTTGTCTCCTCGAAGATGTCATGGTCTAATTCGTCCTTGAGACCCCTTTCCCACTCCTCAACAGGTGAGTGGAGGCAAAGAGTTGCTTTAACCCAATTTCTAAAATGTTTCATATACCAAAGAACTGACCCAAACTTTTAAACACATGGCTTGTATGGATTCAGATTAAAGAATACCAAAGGTGGATTGTTACAGTATAGCCCCAATTTCCTTGAATGAGTAATGAAATCTAATGAATGATTTTTTAGGCAGCAGATTCTTTAGATTGAGAACATTAGCACATAGGAAAACCTTCCAATTCCTTTTTCTGATGAAAATCATATGTTTTTGTGGCTGTGACTATTACAAAACTGATAGATGGTGTCATTAGATGGCATTAAGCGTGAAGATGAGGAATGCAGAGGTACAAATGATAAGACTCATCTTACTACTTAGAGGTTTTAGAAAAGGAAGTGAAAATAACAAATAATGTTTTTATGCATACTCTGTCTTTTCCCTTCCAATGCCCTCTGAGATAAAACAGAAAGAGAGATGGTCTATAAACCAGCAATATTGATAGTCAGGGTAAAAAAACAGTCACACAACTCATAAGCACCCAAACTGTTATTCTCTGAATGGGAAAGGTGATGGAAGAAAACCTACAGAGAAAGGGCTGGGATGAAAGTGTGCAATAAATCCAAACCAATTGCTGCCTCATGAAAGAAAAATATCAGCGTCTGTGCAAGAAGAATATAAAGCTGAATTATTCAGCAAAACAGAAAAGATATACAACCACAAGGATTTCATTTTATACCTGGAAAGCCAGGTGGAGCTTATAACTTCATTATCACAGGGAGAAATGCAAATAAATTATTTTTAAGACCAAAATGCTACATACAGAGTTGATAAATAACAATGTAGAAAACTGGATGGGACCAAATTATAATGTTCCCTGTTAATCACCAAAGTGACAAATAGCTGGGTTACTTCTAAACATGTGCAAATAAAAAAGTGACATATGACCCCAAATTACTGGGACATGAACATCTGAGTTCTGAAACCTCCAATTAATTATTGTTTAACATAAAAATGTTTATTCTTATCCCCAAAGACACCTCTAATATGTGATGCTATTCTTCTGATAAGAAATAATCATTTCAAATTTGGAAAAGACGGAAATAAAATATTACTAGAATTAAATTGAGAATCATTATTAAACTCATAAAGCTGCAAGTTTCAGAGTGTGTAGTTTTTGTAACAGCTCTCCATGAGAACAAAAGAGAGAAGAGGAGCATTCTCTAGTGCAGCAGTGACTGCATTTATTTCAATCTAGGCATTACAAACCTAGACGAATGTGAAAAATAGCAATTTTAACTATACCCTGCTGGAAAAAAGAAGGAAGTGAACACATTGCCCTTCAAACTGTGCTTTATAACTTTTCATCTTTATCTTTAAGGCCCAGCGTACTTGATAAATTTTCATCCTTAGTCTCTGGCATACTAGATAAAAAGGGTATTTCTCTCAGAATTGCAAACAAAATTAATAAAAATCATATGTAATCCACATACTGTCATTGGGTTGAGACTCCTAAATAACATGATGATCATTTCGCAATGCTAATATAAAAAAAGCTGAGAAACCTCTCCAGAAGGAACTGCTCTTGCTTAGAAGATACCCATGTGTTGATTGCTAGCTTTCCCACTGTCTCTTGGTCAAAATAAAAATGAAAACTTTGCAGTGATCAAAATGTATCCTGACTGATCATTCAAAACCATTCATCAAGAAGGCTGAGCAAATTCTCTTAATTCTTCCTTTTTAAGATTTTATTTTGCAGGGAAACTTATTTTTAATTTTTTGTATGAAAACAAAATATTCCTTCCATTGCTACTGTATTTTGAGGACTTATAATAAAGATAAGATGGGAAACATCAGGGATGATTAAGGTTTGAGAAAAGGTCATAATGTATACTATAGTGACAGATGGGCAAGGAAGCATGGGTAAAGCCCGAGTTGCCCTTAACTTTTCGTCTTCATCTCCTCTATCCCAGGTATGCATCACCCAGAGATGGGGCAGAGACTGGGAGCAGAAAGCTGAGGCTGCTGTTTATGCCCATTTGATGATAACCAGAATTTTCTGCAGAGGAACTTTTGTTTTTACACATTGCCTATTTACTGGAAGTCAAACCAAACTGACACCTTTGAGATCCCAACTTGAATGTGATTCTGCTGTCATTCTAGGTCACCAATAAGCCTCTAGACTAAGCATTGGACTGTATCCATGGGACACATGCCCATGTCTAGATTTGGAAGCCTGTGAATGATCTGAAAAGAAGACAAAGGACAGGAGGGCAAGGGCAGGGGCTAGCATTTCTTCTCATCAGGCACATCACTGAAAGCGAAAAATGGCATTCTGTAAGTGTTTCAGCCTAGATACCTCATACAGACGAGCAGACAACATTTCGATTTGTGAAACAAATATGAACATTATGAGAAAAAAAAAAGGATTCACTCTCAACCCCAACTACACCAAAACCCAAACTCAACCTAACTGAAATAAACCAAGCAAGCAAACAAATAAAAGTTTAGACCTAAAACTAAATAATGCCTGCAAGTTATAAAAGGTTTCTTGACACAATAGCCTGATTATATCACAAATATCTCTCCTCTGCTATAGCTTTGCATGGGTGATGCTACAAGTTCATGGAGAAAGTGCATCTACAATGATATTTGCCCAGCAATGGTCTAATAAACTTCATTGATGCCAATCTTGTGATTTATCATTGTTATCAAAGGCTATTGTTTCAAAATATCTGACATGATCATTTTTGTCTCTTGGAGCATCCCCTCATCTATATCTCTTTGACTACACCCACATTTTATTAGGACTCTCACATTCCCATTACGATGTTCTGCTACTCCCCAATAGCTTTTGAGGACCCCTTGTGTTTGGGCTTTTAATAGACTTGTACATAACTTCTGCATAGTCATGGAAGTTGCAAATCTCACTCTGGGATACAGTTCTGGGATCTGCTGATCCCATGGGGGAAGAGGATGAAATTCCTGACCCTGATCTCCTACCAGGTGATAATTACATCAACCTGGCTATGTGTCCTGGTCAATTCTAAGACTCTTTGTCACAATTTAGAGATAGTGTCTTTAAAACTGTAGAATGAGGGACCAGCTTTAGCCTTCTGTCAGTCATGATGTCTGGGAGCAGTGAAGGACTTCTCTAAGTTCCCAGCCCTGGCAAACTCCTCTCCATCAAAGGTCATGTTGGACAGTCTCCCCTCTTCTTGGAATACAGAGTCTATAGCCTTACCCATTTTATCTGATTCTTCCATAAACCTATAAATCTAGAGAAAGGTATAGTTTCCTTTACCTAGGCACTACCAACATTAAAATGAATGGCTTTGCTATCACATTCCATGAAGAACCATCAAATGTCCTTGGAATGATTTGTTCAGAGTTTCTTTCCTAGCTGAGAATAAGCAAAAATGTAGTTGTAGTGTACATCTTTAAAGAATGTATCTTTATGCATAAAAATCAGCCAACTTAAGTCTTTAAAGCCAGTCTCCTCCATGCTAAAACTGTACTCTTCCAGACCATCTGGTCAATCTTTCTGCTGGCTCACCCACCAAACACTAGCTCCTCCTCATGGTAGCTTGCATCTTCCCATCTCATGTCACCAAGGTGAAGAGTTTACCATTTTGGTTATCATTTGGGACTCAAGCTACTAATCCAGATGCCTACAAACCTTCATCATATCATGTGAATCTCACTTGCTGAGGAACCAGGGCTAAGTGTGGCAGTTCTGAATCACTGGGTACTACTCCACCCCTTCTTCCAGGATCTATAAGTACTACAGAGGACCCAACCAATTCATGTCTTTCATTTTTCTGATTCCATGGAGATACAGTATAAATGGCCACCTAGTTTATAAATTATTAATATGACAGTTCTACATTTTACCACTATGTGAACAAGAAACTTTTCAACTGGGCTGCAGATCTTCAATCCCTAGAATCTATACAACAGTAAAAATACCCAAGCACTGATGAGGCAGACATAAGCAAATCTCTAGACTCTCTAGAAAGTCAGCTTAGCTTGCTCTCTGAGTTCCAGGTCAGTGAGAAGTCCTGTCTCCAAAAAGAAAGGTAGATATCTTCTGAGAAATGACAACTGAGAATGTCTCTGGCCTTTATATTTATAGGGCAGCCCTATTGTCCTTTTTCTCATTGGAACACACACACACACACACAAATAGACAAAATGTACAGAGATATTAAAGAAGAATTAAAATTTTTTTAGATGAAAAATTAAAAGCAGAGATAAAAGAATGCTGGTTCAGTGAAACACAGCCCAGGTCCTGGTGTAGCCCCTGCTCTGTCTGTCTCTACTGAAGGAGACAAACACATGGTGTCATAGTGTTGTAGCTCTCAGAATAAGAGTCTATGAAGAAGAGCATCTCTGGCTGTTTAGAGCCCTGTGCTTGAGAAGGAGAAATTGTAGTAATGATATGTTTCAATTTAAAGGCCATCTTTTAAATTTATTAGGTGACATTAGAAATGACTGCTACCATTTCAATGAAAGCTCACAGAGAAATAGCTCAATATTTTTAATTGTGACATTTAAGAAATTAGTCAAGCAGTAAGTTCATAAAGTCTGTGATTGGAAATAAACCAATTAATTCCTCTCCCTTCTGCCTACACCAAAAGATCACATTCTAATAAATGTAAATATTTAATACTTCTGACCTTTAGTGACATAAATACTCCCCTATGAATCTATATCGGGGCTCTATAATAGAATTATTACAAGAAGCAACAAATAGCAGCAAAATCTAATACAGAACATGTCTTGTGTATTTTTTAAATGGCAATATTACTAAATATTTTTATTTTAAAGGGATAATATATAATGTAGGGAGCTGGAGAGAAGCCTCAGTGGTTAAGAATGCTTATTGATCCTGCACAGGAGCTGAGTTCAATTTCTAGTACCCAGTTCAGGTGGCTCACAATCCTTTGGAACTCCAACTCTGCAAGATATGATGCCCTCTTCTGGCTTTCATAAGTACCTGCACTCATATTAACATGCCCACATACAGTCACACAAACATACTCATGATTAAAAGTAAAATAATATTTTTCAAAGGGCAACGAAGGAGACTGGGGAGGTAGTGTAGTTGGGAAAGCACTTGCCAGTCAAGTAAAGGTGACTGAGTTAGACCTGGAGTGCCCATGTGTAAAAGCCAGCAGTGGCACTGCATGCCTATAATTCCAGTACTTCAGTTAGGTGAGGCTTTCTGTATGCTTTCACACACATTATAATTTTAAGCTTTTCACACTGTTCTGGTAGCAAAGAAGGCACGGGAAACTTGAGACTAAGACCATCATCTAGACAGTGATCTATAAAGTGCAACATAGGAAAATGCCAAAAACACCAGTGGAAGGTCTGTCCATGGAGAGAAATGACATCCTCTTCCCCTTTTTTAACTGAGGTAACAGGAAAATGAATATACATTGCTGAGAACTTCAAAAAGAGGCAAGTTTACCTTCCAAGTTCATCTCACCTTTCCTCCTTTCCTGTCTATGCATTATCTATTTATTTTTGCTGGTAGCCCAGGGTCAGTTTCTGAAGACAGATTTTTCCTTGGTCGTGCAAAGATGCGGTGACTTTTCCATAAATTATTGTATTGACTCTATGTCGATCCAGACCGGGATCCTCGGGGACTTTGCATTAGCAAGCACTTAGCAGAACGCAGAATGGTTTGAGGAGTATTTTTTTTCTTCTGTGCCATTTATTTTCTTGCTAAAAGCAGTCTAATTTAGAAGCATCTTCACTAAAGTCTCCCTTTCAGAGGGGAGAGCTAATGAAGACTGTCTGGCTTATATCAAGTCACGGACATAGATCATAATTAGGGAATCATGAGCGAGCCAGCTTTATATTGGAAACTGCAACCCCGTTAGTCACAGTGTTTTGCAAATGCACTGTTTGATTGGATTACTGACTGAGCTTACTCAGAAAGCATTTGATGATCAAGTTTCTTTATGTGCTAATGCAGGTTGTTTCCTTTTATGCCTCCTGGGATCTCTTATGCATCTTGGGCTTAAGGATGTTCCTTTAAACAAGGCAAATAGCAAATGGAGAAAAAGTGTTTTGGGGATAAAAGTCTATGGAGTATGCTTGCCTAGCGTTTGTCGGGCTCTAGCTTCAGTCCCCAGCACTACAAACAAACAAACAAACAAGCAAACAAGCATAAGAACCAAATTAAAATGAAAAGATATTTAAATGAAAATGAAGTGACTGAGTGATTTACCTGAAATACTGAAGTATTTTATCATGAAAAACATCCACTGAGCAAGCTTTACAAGCAATCCTGCAGAAAAAGCGGCAGCCAGATCTAAATTCCCAACCTGAGCCAGAACGATGGGTATGGTGAAAGGATAAGGGCTACCACCTCTGGATGCTTCCAGACTGCAGTGTTCCGAGAACCTGCCTGCTGCTCTTCACCTAATGTCTGAGGATGTATGTAAGACAGGGCACCATTGAGCTCCTGAAGACCCTAACTCAGAGTAGTGAGCTCCCTAAGTCACACAGCTCAGGCACCCTGGAAACTGAAAGGGCAGGAATTTGAAAACGTCCCCACTGCTAAACTGTCCCGCTCATCTGCTACACTTCCAAGGATACATGGCTCCGCAGAAGGTGACTGTCCTCTGATATGTGTCACCCTGAAGCACTTTCCTGCTACTTCCCAGTCTGATCATGATTTTCCCTATTGCTGTCCACAGACTTCTTTCTTTGCTCTTCTATCTTATTTTTTGTGTATGTCAATAGAACATGTTTATCTTAGACTGACAATTTTGTATCTGAATAAAGAGTGTTACAATAAATAAGCTTCTATCAGGGATATTCTAAACTAGATTCTGAGTTTTATCCATATAGACCTATAATTGATCACTTCTTTTCATGCATCACTCAGCTAAGTCAGCTACAGAATAAAAACCCATCTGTTTTTGCTTTATTCTGGCTACTTCTGTTAAGCACCTCAGCTGGAATTTGTTATATGCTTCCTTTTCTTACTACACTCATTTCAAGTAATGAGATAACAATACCAATTCATAAATTGTGACAAACAAACCACAAAGTTATCAGATATTAATAATGAGAATGGGAGTTAGGCATATAGTAACTTTTAGTACTGTCTTGGCAAAATTTCTGAAATTATAAAATTATTCTGAAAATGTTTATAGAAAAAAAAAACAAGACACCTGGAGGTACTGTCACATACATAAGAAAGCAAGAAGTTAATACCCAAGGCTGTAACACCCTCAAGACCATTTTTGTTTTCATAAATCTGCCAGTATACACTCCAGGAAACATGGTCATGTCATCTCACAACCACCCGAGTGAGTGAACTCTGTTGCTTTATGCTTCTACCAGCCTGTGTGTTCACCCATTTCAGAATCCTAGCAACTGTGGAAGGAGTAAAGCAAAATCTCAGTGTTTATGATACTTTTCTCAGTTACAAGGGTGAAAGAGTTATTCTCTATGCCTCTTTTCCATCTGCACAACTTCTCTAATGGGTATCTGTTCCAATCATTCATTCAGTGTTTGAATCAGTGTTGAATTTTAAGAATACTTTGTGTATTACTAATTCAAGTCTTTCATCAGAGAGTAGGGTACAAATCTTTTCTCTTAGACTGTGTCTTGTCTTAACTTTATTAGTATTTCCTATCATATTATCAAGACATGTCACTTTTTAAAAATATTATTACAGCTGTGTGAGTACATGATGTGCACATGTGAGATTGGGGGGTATACATGCCATAGTATGCTTATGAAGGTCAGAAGAAGTTTCATGGAACCGGTTCTCTCCTACCATTAAGAGAGTCTCTGCTGTGCCAACTTCTCTTCTCCTTTGTTTTAATAGTAAGCTTTATTTATTACCTTTTTTCTTTTCCTTCATATGATGAGCTTTTGGCTATTTGTCAAACCACAGTTAAACACTTGAAAACCACTAACCAATATCGTGTTTTATTAATTTGTGTGTCTCATCTCTGAATGTACTATTGTTACAGGTGAGGAATGTCAAGTTTTTTGTTTTCTTTTCTTTTTTTAGTTTTATATCCACAACACACAAAATAGTGGTTTAAGTAGACATCACTTAGACACACTTTGCGCAATTACGTGTTGGTGATCTAATAGAATAGTGTCATTGACTAAAGAAGATGGACAGTAATCTTCCTGACGATTAGTGGATAATGTTGAGAGAACATATACAGTGTCTGACAAATGGAGCAGCAGTAAAAAAAAAAAGCATGAGTCCATGTTGTCAGTATTTCTACTGCAAGACTGCAGCCTTCCCAGAAGACAAGGGCCCCAGAAAGAGAAAGAAACGAAAAAATTATCAAGGGTTTTCTCCAACTCTCGTACCCCAAGGATACTTTGTGGACCTAGAACACATGCCAGCCCTGAACTAAGTCAAAGTTGACAAACAATGTGTTTTATTTAATAAAATATGCAGCAGTTAAAATCCTAGGAAACATATAGCATTTGCAGCAAGGTGAACCCACAGACATCTGGCATTTCCACAGGAATGCATCTCTCATGATATTTTCACATCCTCCTCTTATCTGTTCAACACTGTATGCTTATTTGGGTGTCTTTTTGAACATCGAAGGTGAAAACATCTGGAAAATGATCTCCCTCTTTGGTATCAGCCTGGGTTACTGAGATTTGTTTTGGTTTTGTGGTTTTGATTTTTTTCTTGTTGTTTTTACTTTTGTTTAGAATTCTGGCAATTAAAGCCCAGAATCTTATGCATGTGGAACTTTCACTAGACCACTTAACTACCACTCTACCTCCATCCCTAATTGCATCCCTTTAAAAGGAACTAAAATCTACACTGGGCTGTGATAGTTCATCTGAATTCTGTCTCTAGCATCCCCATTGAAAGACCAAAAGCTGAGAGTGGTGGTACACACATATAATCCCAGAGGTGGGTAGGCCAAGACAGGCCGCCCAGCCTATACAAATCAGTAAGCGCCTAGGCAATAAGAAGTGGTTTCTTAAAAATCAAGGTGGATAGTCCCCAATAAACAATACATAAAGTTGACCTCTGGCCTCTACAAACACACATATTCATTCATGTTTACTTAAACACACATGTATAGGCCCATGCATGAACATTCACACACACACACACACACACACACACACACACAGAGAGAGAGAGAGAGAGAGAGAGAGAGAGAGAGAGAGAAGTCTAAATTAATTAAAAGTGGCATTTGAAAAAAAAACACATCATATTCATGTATGGAATTCTCAAACAACAAAAATAAATGAATTTTTAAATTATCTTGAATAAAAGGTGGCATTTACAGCTGTGTATTAAATGTTGGCTATTGTGACTGTCAAACACTGGAATCTTAGAACCCACTTGGGCCAAAAGTAAATATGTCTATGGTCTCTCAATACAAGTTCATTGTAAAGTTGTAGACTTAATTTTTATACACATCCTCTGTCTCATCCTAGGTATTCTGACACAGGCTGAAAGCTGCAACAAGGAGATTCTATGGGAAAGAGGAGGAGTCCATAAACAGGCAGCTTCAGGTTTGCATGGCTATAGTGGAGCATCTGAGGGTCCCCACTCTGAAGAAGAAGCCACCTGCCATCCCAGCTTCAGTGTCTGTCCTAGGCTCCCACACATGGTCACTTCTTACGTTAATGTTGGCACTCCATATTTGAAGCTTTAGAATCTGTGGATTCAACTATTGAAAAACATTTGAGAAGATTGTTATACTTGTACTGAGCATGTAAAACCCTTTATATTGTCATTATTAGCTTTAAATAATACAGCACAACAATGACTTAAAGTGTAATGAACGTGCGCAATCCTTTTTATTGTCATTATTCCCCCAAATAATATAGCCTAACCATGACTTACAATGTATTGGGCATCATAAATGATGTAAAAAGGATCTAAACATTGAAGGGAGATATGCACAGGTTATGTGCAAAGCACTATGTGTGCTATTTCATGTAACAGGCATTTCATGATCAATCTCATAAAAATTTCTCAAGATACTATATTTGAGTAGGCTAGTTTAAAAAATAAACAAATGATTTATATGTAGCAAAATGTAAGATCAAAGAAATGAACTTAGTGGAGTGGAATCTGCACTCCCATCACGAAAGGGAGGCAATCTCACACCACTTCCTTTTAAGTACATTCTAGACACTGGAATGGACTATACCCACAAGGGCACTTGACCAAGAGAGCAGTCAAAGAACACAGAGAAGAAAGCCAAGTGTCTTTACCAGCATTCAGAGTATGAAAAGTAGAAGCTGAAAACACTAGAGAAAAGCGACCCGAGAAAGAATGTAGTAATATGAGCAGCGGGGCCGCATCCCCGGCACCCGACCGCCCGCATGGCTAGCTTTGTACCCGAAATAATTACACGGACACTGTATTCTTTTAAACACTGCTTGGCCCATAATATCTAGCCTCTTCTCGGCTAACTCTCGCACCTGGACTAGCCCATTTCTAATAAGGTATGTAGCACCCCTAGGTGCGCTTACCAGGAAGATTCTAGTCTATGTCCATCCTGGGTCGGAGCTTCATCTATTGTGTCTGCCCTGAGAGGAGCTGCGTGATATCTTCTCTGCTCCAGAGAACAGAGCTGTCGAGTCTACCCAGGAGAGCTGGAGCATGGCGTCTCTGCTCCAGAAGGCAGAGCTGTCAAATCTGAGATCACTTCCTCTTCCTCCCAGTATTCTGCTCACTTTCTCTTCCTCCCAGTATGCTGTTCTGTTTACTCCTCCCACCTATGTTTTAACCTATGAGGGCCAAGCAGTTCTTTTATTACTTAACCAATGAAATCAACAGATTGATATATGACACTCCCACATCAAAAGAACAACATCATCTCGACACTACACCATTTCTGAAAACTTCCTCAGAAATGCCCATCCCGTAGAAAGTGCAGCTAGAGGTAGGACACCTCCTTTCAAATGGGTGATTTAAACTTTTTTAAAATTGGAGGTGGAATTAAAGAACCATGTGATACTGGAACCTCCTATACTGGGTTCTGAGCTGCTCTCAGCTATCCAGGCCACAGGAATGGTATCAAGGGGAATTTCACTGGAATCACCCATTCCATCAACAGCCCACAAACCCGAGGTGACATAGAGTTAACAATTGATGAGTTTGCAGTCTTGCATCTTACCGAGGTTATAAAGGGCTTCTTTCTCCCTTCCTCTGATTTCTATCCTATGATGTCACCCATTGGTTAACTGTCATTAAACACATGTTGACTGGGTAAAAGTTAATTAGATAGGTATTTGGCATCGATCTAGCAGTTCATCTGGGAGATTAGTTCAAACTAGAGAAAAGCCAAGGGATTCAGCAGAACTGATGAAATGTTTTGCCATTCACTTGTTTCAGAAACTGGCTCCTTGGAGACACCACTTTTTTCACCTGCACCTCTATTATTTTGAACCAAAATTCTATCATTAATGTGGGGTCACAGTCACATATGACTCAGCACCCTGTTGATGTCAGAGAAATTTCTTAATGCTTTTAATTCGTAATTTTCCAGATAGAGAGTGGTCAATAAGAATGCTGAGTTTCGTGAATTGAAGGTAGGGAATCCAGGACACTGATCCTCGGCTTCAGGGGAAGTGGAAATAAATAATTGAAGGCCAAGGGGAAGTTGTACTTTTCTAACCACTTAAGTATAGAATCAGAGGCTGTGTTGAATCATCAAGTGAATTTATCATTGAAAAGAATAATAAGAACAATGACTTTCATTATTCAAAGCACAGTTTTTGAGTCTACTTCAAATTTAAGAAAATTCTAGATGTTGCTACATATTGAAGAAACAAAAGATTATTAGACATTGATAATTAAAAGTGTTATGAATTTATCTTTCCTACTATGCACAAGGAAGTAATAGTACCAGTTCTTTTCAGAAAATTAAAAAGAATGAGATCAAATGGGAGAGTTAAACATTTGCTAACATCAAACACGTCTATTAAACCTCTCCAAATACTAACTATTACCTATTAAACTCATCTCTCTCATTGTTCAAAATAATTAAATTCTGATGAATACAATTCATCTATTCTATAAAACACTTGGGTATATGTATGATGTTTGGACATTTGTGTATGAGTTCACACTGATATGTATTTATGTGTGGAAGTCAAAGACAAATCTCAGACTGTGATTATCATTGACACGTTTGATATTTGCCACTACTTATATCGCCTAGCTGGCTGTGAGTCTCCAGGGATTCTTCTGTCTCCTGTTGCCATCTTGTCATAGTAACTCTGAGATTATAGAAGAGTGCCAGTGAGTCCAGCCTTATGTGTGTGGTGGGTACCTACTGAACTGCCTCCCTGACTGCTGTAAGATCTCTTTAGGCTTTGTCCTTTTTAGTTGATTTTCATGTAAAGACACATAACTTATGCATTCATGTTGCTACCACTTGAGCTCTTTCTCTTTCTGTTTATAGTTAAGGCTTTTCTATCTCTCTCTGATTTAGGCTATAAAACATAAACAAGAAAACAATTATACTCAATGTTTTTCTCTTAATGTTTTACTATTATTCTTTTATTGCTTTCCTGCTATCCCTTGGTAATTAATCAATGCATCTATTGAAAGCCACTGTGTAAAAAGCATTATATTACTCCCCAAAAGATACATAGTAACTCATCTATGTCCCAAACTATCTACAGGGGCAAAAGGAACCATGTACAGTAAATACTTCAAGAGTGATAGAGGCAGGTTTACTTAGCTTTCCTGCAGAGCTCAATTATTGGACTACCTACTATCATTTTACAGTACCTACCTCCTGTTTTCTTCCCTCCAAACCCCCTCTCTGGCATTCCCAAGCCTCCCTGCTCTATCCCCCACATGCCTTCTTTTTTGACTAGAGTCTTTATGAAAATTCAATTTTAAATGTAATAGATTCTACTTTTCTTGCATAAATCTAAACTGTTCATAGTCTTTTGTGTCAGAAAAATATGACATGCTGACAGCATCCCAACAGTTGGTTCACTGTCACTGTTATTAAAAGTCCTATTCCCTAGCTACACAGAGAAATTTTGTCTTGAAAAGCCAAAAAAAAGTTCTGTTTCTTCAGATTTTAGCACTCTACTGATTATCTTTTTCATGGCAGCTTTCCCTTTTTAATTTATTTATATCCCATCTTCAATTCCCAATGTGGGCATGCTTCCCAACTGTATCTTCATCCCTTTCCTCTTCATGATCTAACACATTTACTCAAGGGAATGTCATATCTCTGAGATATTCATTTATCAACTTCAGAGACTTGCAAATTTCCTTGTTTTGCCAACATCCCATCCCCACAGCATCACCATCTGCTAGGGAGTGCTCCTCATTTATCAATGTCTGAAATCAAACTGGTTTCAACTCTGGTCCTGCTGTCCCTTAAAATTTCCCAGTCATGTTGCCTGCGGCCCATACATGAGCAAATGTTCACTCTTACTTCCTTTCAAATAGATGGGAAATGCATTGACTCCTTTCATCAATGCTTGTAACACTGTTTTCTGTACCTGTTCCCATGGCTCCCACCACAGTCATGGGTCATGAAAGCACTGTGCTTTTGTTTAGCTTTATTTGCTGTGGTAACTACAAGTAGACCATGTGTCTGAACCAGGTGTTTTCTGATTCTGGCAGTTTTTCATAAACTTGCTGCATTGGTCAAAGTTCTATTGCTATGAAAATATACCATGAACATTGAAAATCTTATAAAAGAAAACATTTAATTGGGTCTGGCTTAAAGTTCAGAGGTTTAGTCCATTATCATCATGAAGGGAAGTACGGAAGCACATAGGCAGACATGGTGCTGAAGAGGTAGCTGAGAGTTCCACATCAGTCAGCAGGCAACAGGAAGAGAGAGTGTTTCTCATGGGCCTGGTTTGGCCTTATGAAATCTCAAAGCCCACTCACCTGCAGTGACATACCTCCCCCCACAAGGCCAAACCTACTTCAATAAGGCCATATCTCCTAAAGACACCCCTAAGCATTCAAATATGTGAGTCTAAGGGGGCCATTCTTATTGAAACCACCGCATTTGGCATGTTAATTTTTCAACACACCCCTCTGGAGGTAACAACTAGTTACTATCAGCTTCAATCTTCCTCCCTCCCTCCTTCCCTCCCTCCCTCCCTCCCTCCCTCCCTCCCTCCCTCCCTCTCTCCCTCCTTATCTCCCCCTTCTTCCCACTATGTTGTGTACAGTAATAATCTTAGTTGCCAAACTACCTCAGTCTTGATGCTCCCCACCATCTCAGTATAGTTGAAATTATACCTGCAAATAAAACTGCTCATCAGATCAGGTCTTCTCCGTCAATTCTCACTTATCCACAGCCTTCAGTAAAGACTTAAAATCCTCACTGCACTATTCTTCACAAATCTTCAATAAGTATTTACAGTTACCATTACATTTTTCTTTTTAATTTCATCTATATACCTTTCTTCTCTCTGAAACTTCTTTAATACTTAACTGGCTCATAGACTAGACTACTAAATATCTTCTTACATATTTTCCAAGTGCTGTAGTACATCGTGATTGAAAAACCCTTCATCATAAGACATTACCAATGTATTATACTTTAATATAAACTATGATATTGATTTTTCCATATACGTTTTATGTACCTATATCTAAGTAAACTACAAAGTTGGAAGCTTTGCAAAATACCATTGAGATTTAAACCTTGCTTGAGAAAATGATGTGAACTTATTCAAATATTTAATTTAAGAAAAAACAGGCACTCTTGAGAGACATGTACACTTAGCATCGATCACCTGTGTCTCCAGCTAACAGGATCTATTGATCATCTATGTGCACATGACGCAGAATCGGAAAATAGGTCCATTTGCTCAGAAATAATTTGTATAGAAACATCAAGTGTTGAGCTTAAAACATTGATGTCCAGGTCATACTCCAGGAATCGATTTCCCTGACAAGAAATGGATGTTAAGATTTTAAAAGCCCCTCAGATTATTCTAATACTAACCAAACTTGGAGACATGCTTTCAGTTCAGTAAGGTCTTGGTGGTAAACACCTTTTATGCTTTAAGATTTCTGGGTGTTTCTATTTAGGGGTGTGATTATAACTGTGTCTGTGTTCTCTGCTTTTGAAAAGCTTTGCTATGTGGGGTTCATATGCACACATCTACTCTCTTGTGACTTGGAAGGTCTACATACAAGTCCCACCAGTTCTGACTCATGCAGAGACAATCAGTCCTCAGAAAGACCACAGGATGCTAATTTGTTGCTTCACCAGCCTGCCAGAAAGGACTCAGGTTTATTAATTAATAGGAAGGAGATGAAGTCTACTGCCTCATGGTTACTGGAAGAGGGAAAGTCATTTTATTCAGGGGTGTGGCCATTGGTAAGTTGCCTATGCCTCTGTAATTAGCACCTCAATCACTCTCTTGTAAGCGAATACAACTTTACTCATTGGCTCACCAGGAAGAAGAAAAGGAAAATCAGGTAGAACAGCAATTTGCAAAGATACAGTTAAAATCAACAAATGATAACTTATAAATCTATTGTGGAATTTATGCTTTTTCTTTCTTTCCTTCCTTCTTTTTTCCCTTTGTTTTCTACCTTATGTGTGTACATGTAGGTGTGTGTGTGTGTGTATGTGTGTGTGTGTGCCTCTGTGTGCATGCATGCATGCACCAGGGTACCAAGGTGCACTTGTGGAGCTCCTTCTACCATGTGTGTCCCAGGCCTATTGGCAAGATGTTTTACCTGCTTAGCCATCTCACCTAATAGACACTTAAGTTTTTAAAACACCTTTGACCTCTTTTAGTGAAATCACTCACTCAGGGTAAACACAGTCATTCTCTATATTTCAAAACTGGAGACACTGACTCTGAACATACTTGAGTAATTTAATCTATCTTATTTAGCTATTTGTCCAAGTAATGTTAGAATTTGAAATCTAACCAAGGATCTAAATATCTACTCATTTTTTAGGAAAATGTCTTTGTAGGCTTGAATGAGAATGGCCCGTGTAGGCTCATATATTTGAATGCACCAGCTGGTGGACCTGCTTGAGAATGATCAGAAGGTGTGACCTTTCTAGAGAAGCTATTATCACTGGGGATGGGCTTTGTAGTTTCAAAAGCTGGTGCCAAACCCAGCATCTCTCATGCTTCGTGCTTGTAGATGGAGATATGATTTTTCAGCTACTTGTCTAGCGCCATGCCTGCCTGCCTCCATGATCCCCACCAATAACAGGCATGGACT
>JABTXL010001605.1:5731420-5747507 GCA_025134845.1 Neodon shergylaensis | reverse complement strand
ATATATATATATATATATATATATATATATATATATATATATAATAAATTTATAAGATGCACCTGAAACCATGACCCAGAATCAAGCCCTCTCCATATATGTTGTTTCTGACAGGTGTTTTGTCGTACTATGACCAGGGGGTTTTCAAGGGTCTCAAGTTAAACAATAAACAGAGTATAAGAAAAGCAAAAGAATTTCAAAAACCTTGAACAAAGAGGAAGAGGAAGTGATTCTTCATTAGTAAAGGCAAACAAGAAAGCAAACAAACAAAAGCCAAAGAAATTCTAATGATCAAGAACTAAAAGCCGGGCGGTGGTGGCACACGCCTTTAATCCCAGCACTCGGGAGGCAGAGGCAGAGGGGATCTCTGTGAGTTCTAGGCCAGCCTGGTCTACAAGAGCAAGTTCCAGGACAGGAACCAAAAGCTACAGAGAAACCCTGTCTTGAAAATCAAAAAAAAAAAAAAAAAAGAACTAAAAAGGTGTTAAAGAAGAAATGAACTCTTTAGGAGGATGCCTATATGTTTTTCTTTGGGTTCTCTTTCTTATTTAGCTTCTCTAGGATCCTTTATTTATGGCTAGAAACCCAATATGAGTGAGTACATCCCGTGTTCCTCTTTTTGGGTCTGGCTTACCTCACTCAGGATAGTGTTTTCTATTTCCATCCATTTGCCTGCAAAATTCGAGAAGTCCTTGTTTTTTACTGCTGAGTAGTACTCTAATATTAACCTTCAGCAGGCGATGAAATGAGACAGAGACAGAGACCCACATTAGAGCACCGGACTGAGATCTCAAGGTCAAAATCAGGAGCAGAAGGAGAGAGAGCATGAGCAAGGAACTCAGGACCGCGAGGGGTGCACCCACACACTGAGACAATGGGAATGTTCTATGGGAACTCACCAAGACCAGCTGGCCTGGGTATGAAAAAGCCTGGGATAAAACCAGGCTCGCTGAATATAGCGGACAATGAGGACTACTGAGAACTTAAGAACATTGGCAATGAGTTTTTGATCTTACTGCACGTACTGGCTTTGTGGGAGCCTAGGCAGTTTGGATGCTTACCTTACTAGACCTGGATGGAGGTGGGAGGTCCTTGGACTTCCCACAGGGCAGGGAACCCTGATTGCTCTTTGGGCTTATGAGGGAGGGGGACTTGATTGGGGGAGGGAGAGGGAAATGGGAGGCGGTGGCGGGGAAAGGACAGAAATCTTTTATAAATAAATTAAAAAAAATAAAAAAAAGAAATGAACTCTTTAGCTCCAAAGATACATTCAGCATCTATCACATAAGGAATCTAGAGTCACCAACTCTTGCAGTCAGCATCCCTATGGGAACATAGTTTTCATCCAGGGGTCAGAGCAGCAAGGATATATTCTGATAAGAAAATGGTAACATGGAATTGATGTACTCTCTGTGTACAAGATTGGATATCCAGACTTGCATGGTCTTGGGTAAATGATGCCTTCAGGCATTGAACTTTCCAGGAACATCTGCTCACAGGATATGCTGGGGAGGTTCCATGGTGAAGAATATGCATGATGTCCTACTCGAAACAGGGATTCTCAAATCAACACCCCAAATTTTCTTCCTGGCCACACTGTCTATTCTTCTCCACCAAATGTGCAACTTGGGAGAATAAAAACAGAAAGAAGCAAAGCCACAGTAAGGACATAAAGAGTCAAAGTCTGCCTCCTGGCACACAGGGACTACTAAGAGTTTCCCCAGGAAGTACAAGATGGGTCTTGAGAAAATTCTAACCTAAGAAAACACAAGAAAAATCTGACTTTTCTGTCTTCTCAAATATTAATAACTTCTTTATGCTGATATATCCAGTTTGGTAAACAAAATGGTTTGCATTGTGCTGTTTTCATACAAGCACTGTTTGAAATGTGTCCTTAATGACCTGGTGCGTGTCTCTCTTCTCAGTGGGAGCACACCACCACCAAGTGGGGCAGATATTTTAGCGTGTATACTGAGTAGTTACCGATGAAACAGTCTTCTCATTTCACATGGGAATTTCTATGATGTTACTGCTAAAATATTGGCACTTCCCTAAAGCAAGCTCAATCTTACCTTGTGGCCACTAAATTTGTAATAATTATGATTTATTTTTAAATATTTTAAATAGTTAAAAATATTACAAATTTGTGGACTCTAAATCTTAATCTGCTTCTCCCATGCCACTGACCCCCACAAAACATCCAACACAGTGTTGTAAACTGTACCATGATGGTAAGTTTTTTCATATCTAAACACAGGAAAACAAGTGTTTTTATTTTTGTTGTTGTTGTTTTTTTTTTATTTTGTTTTTTTTTTTTTTCAGGCACCACTAAAAATTGAAGTAAACTCAGTGAGCTTTAATGCCATGACAACAGCACCTCCCAGCAGCATCGTTCTCTCAGGTCTATTCTAATCTGTGGCACTTTGTACCACACAAACTCAGCGCTGATCACAGTGTCCTTCTGTGGCCCAAGCAGCGAGGTCTGTTTTTCAACAAAGCAGCCAATGTTTTGAACCAGGAATGTAAAGTGAGTAGGAAGGCATTTGTCTTTCTAAAAATCTTTTTGAGTCATCAGCACCCATGACAGGAAACTCATGCTGTCTAGAAAGTCCCTAAAATAATTAGGGAAAGATTCCACTCTATTCATGATTCACTGTTTTGCATTTACTAACTTTAAAGCAAAACAAAAGCAGACTGTTCAAAGACTAGAAAGTTGAAACCAGGCTAAGTACAAAATATTTTCCAATCAGCTCTAATTAAAGAACTCAACTAAACCAAGCCTGTCTTCTCTTAAAGGCCACCATAGGCCTGGGGAGAGACCTCCATCTGCGGAGTGTTCATAGACCAGCTGAAGGACCTGAGTTTCATCTCCAGATTCTGTGCAAAACTGAGGAACAGAGGCAAGTAACAGCAATACCAGCATTGGAGAGCAGACAGCATATTACTGGGCCTTGTTTACAGTCAGTCTAACTGAAATTGGGGGTTCATCAGCCTCATCTGGATATGATGTAGTTAATTAACAGACACAAGACTGTGCAATGTGTGGGTTTCTCCACTTGGGCTATTACTATCACCTTCCTGGCATTCTTGGAGGGCGGCTAGTAAGGACAAAAATGCCAATGCAAAAAAAGGAGACTCAGGTGCTAAAGTTTCCTTTGGAGGAATATAAAACATGGTTGAGAAAAGTCCATGTAGATATTTTGCAATAAGAAGAAACTTTCTAATCTGCGATATGTGTGAAATTTTAATGAGCAGTCTGGCACTATAGCTAATATTAACTGTGTTCACATATTATTTGTACTTATTAAGTATCTTCTTGAAAATTTTAAATCATACTTATTAAATATACACATTGTATATGAGGTATATAATGTTATTAGTAAAGGAATGAACAGTTTCTAGATAACTAATGCATTTTGTTCCATATACATGCAAACAGATAGGTTTATAAAGTATTTGCTTATTAGTATGTACTCCATACATACACACATGTGCATATTCCCTAATATACAACTCATTTTGTTTATTTTGATATTTGAGGTTACTATTTCAATATTTATATTTTAACCTTGTATAGATTAAAATGGTAGTATTCCTTCTTTTCCTTGTGCGATAATTTTAAATGATCATGACTGTTCATACACAGTAAAAAACAATTTTTTTATCATATTTCAATGGCTTAGGTATAACTTGATTGCTACCGAACAGTGTTACAAAAGTTGGTTATGTTTTCACATCCACAACATGGAGACACACATCACAAATCTAAATTTGTGCAAGCAAAATACTCATTACTGAATGTAAGAAATGTCAACTATAAAATTTCAAGGAAAACATGTAAGAGGAGTGACTACTGGTGTCACAGAGGATGAGAATTGAGTTTGTAGACCCACATGGCCCTTTAGAATTGCCCATAACTCTAGCTGCAAGGATTCTACAGCCCTTTTCTGCCTCCTTGGGCACCCACACACATACACATGGTGCTGTGGCTTGAATGGGACACCAGAAACCCATGTGTTTGAATGCTTGGCCTACAGGAAGTGGCACTATTGTGGCCTTGTTAGAATAGATGTGACCTTGTTGGAGGAAGTGTGTCACTGTGGAGGCAATAATTTGAGATCTTATATGCTCAAGTTAGGCCTAGTGACTCCGTCTCCTTCTACTGTCTCCAGATCAAGATGCAGAAGTCTCAGTTCTTTCTCCAGCATCAAGTCTGCCTGTGTGCCTCCATGTTTCTCGCCATGATAAAAATGGACTAAACCTCTGAAACTGAAAGCCAGCCTCCATTAAATGTTTTCCTTTATAAGAGTTGCTGTGGTCATGGTGTCTCTTCACAGAAATTGAAACCCTAAGACACATGGCATACATTGACACACATACACATAAACAGAAATAATTTTAAAAAATCTTTGGTTGGAGAGATGCATGAGCAGTCAAGAGCACTTACTGCCCTTGCTACGAGCTTGTTGAGTTTGGTTCCCAGCACCTACATAATTACCACATACAACTTTTGGAAATCGAGTTTTGGAGAATCCAGTGTTCTCTTCCGACCTCCATAGAACTGTATGCACTGTATGTTTATTATCTTTTAGTATTTTGTCATCATTATGTGTTTTTAAGATATCATTTCCTGCAGTACAGAGTGGCACACTTATGTACATACAGACAAAATGCACGCATAAAATAAAAGTAAATAAATATTTTTAAAAAATCAAGAAGCCAGCCAGCTAATGTCTGTTACTTGTATTTTAAGTGTCCCCCTTGATCATCCATAATTTGCAGGCCTGATATCCAGGATGGGGTTATAGGGAAATGTTGCAATTTTTAAGAGATTGTGCCTAGTAATATGTCATCTGGTCTTTGGTGTATGCCCTCACATGGGACAGTGAGATCCTTGCTTCTTCATTTTCTTTGATTCCCTCATTCTCTCTCGCACATTCTGGTCATGGAGTGAATGACTGTGGGCAAACAAACATGGTTTACTCTATTACACAAGGCGCTAGTAGAAACTGATCACAAAAAGAAACTGCAAACCTCTGCAATATTGAAGTATCTTTCTGTAGAAGTTTTCTGTCTCATATACTCACTATAACAGAAGATTCATTAAAAATATATTATAAGTGGTGACATTGGCATCAGTATTGCTAAATGAATCTATATAGATGGTCAGTTCAAATCATGTGAAGTAATATGGTCTAACATGTTTATTATATTTCCTTGTTTTTATTATTTTGTTTGTTTTGAGATACCATCTCCTGTAGTACAGACTGGACACAAGCTCTCTATGTATCTAAAAATGACCTCAAAATCCTGATCCTCCTGCCACCACTACCAACTAAATGCTTGGTTTAAAGGTATGCATCAAGACATCTGGAGAAAATGGAATCCCCATTTTAAATTTTCCTTAAGAACTTTAAACATCTTACTTTTCACTGTGAAATAATTGTGATTTCTTCTAACTACATGAACTTTATTTAAATAATCATTTTTGTACTTGAAGAGATAAACTACACATTTGAGTGAGATAGAACAAATTCACTGGATGACTAGACTTTGTCTGCTTTGTCAGTTTGAGACATAAAGATTATACTGGTAAATACTGCAAAGCCTCCTAACATCAGGATATCTTCCTCAATATCATAAACCCTAATGTGCCTCGGTACAACTCAGATTTGTCACACACTAGACACCAGGCAATACTGTCAATCACACATCTGTTATTTCTGATCACTCCAAAGAGTGGGTAGGGAGGTTATAAAAGCTGGAAGAGAGGTAAAAAGGGCTCTCAAATGCCATCTTCCCAACAATACATAGCTATTATAATCATGAAATTGGGCAGATTATTACATTGCACCTGCCCCAAAATGAGCCCATTAACAACAAAAAATGGATGGAAGAGGGACTCAGGGGGCCCTGATTCTCACTGTTGAACTATTTCCTGTGGATATATTCAATGAGATGGGAAGTCACTGTCTACAGCTCTGTTCACACAGATTGCTCTGATTAATGGTAATAGATCATATGACAAATGAACAGTCATGAATTTGTGAAAGGAACAGTTAGATTTGGTAGGGGTGGAAGGGAGATAAGGGAAGATGAATGGAGAGAACAAATGGATTGCATTATGTATGTATATGAAAGTTTCTAAGAATAAATTAACAAAATGAAAGCATTTTTCATATAACTAGTATTTATAAGTAAAACCAAAGCTTTCTCTTGTAAAAAAAAAATTAAAGTTTCCTCCTTCCTTTGAACTAAAATGATGAGCAAAATTCCACGACTAAATACATGCATCAGAAAGTAGTGGGGGGATCATTCAAAAAGCATTCTTCACTTAGACCTGCTGTGGAGAGGACTAGAAAACTAACCACTAGCTTCAATATAAATTAAAATAAACTGAAAGAATTGGAAAAAAAAAACCCTTTTTAGGATCACTTTTTGGTAGAGCCTAGTTTGGTTTCCAGCATCTACATAGGATGGCTCACAGTTGTCTGTGACTACAGCTCCAGAGGTAATGACACTTTTTTCTGGCCTCTGTATGCAACTGTACTCAAACAAACAATTAAAAGTAAATGAAAGCATCATCTTATCAGATAAAAGTAAGGTACTCATTTCCATACTTCAATAAAGACATCAAGTGCTCTCTTTTCTCTCATACTTTCATAGAAGCCTTTGCCTATAGTTAATGTTTTTGCATGTGCCTGTGCCATTGCTATTTGACATATATCTTAAATAATGTTTTGTAAAATCTTAATAACTAGAATATACATTAAAGCTAAGTTTCAAGTCACCTTTTAGATAATCCAATGACTGATTTTTATATTAATAAACTCAATAATAATAACCTAAATTAAAAATAAAATGAATACGTACACATGCACTGACATGGAAGGAACATCACTGTTCTCACATTTCACATCCAGCAGTTGCAAACTACAGGTAGACAAGATTAGAAAAAACATACTAAAATCTACAAAAATGTCATGTTTCCCTATCAGCACACACAGAAGGTTTCTTACAAAGACAACAAATAGAAAATTTCCCAAAATATCAATCTTTCAGTGATTGAAATATTTTCAATTCTAAATTTTCTCTTCTAGAGTCAAAATATCACATATAATAATTATATTAATAATAATTGATAGTGACATAATGTCATGCAAATATGGAGCACTCTCCAATTATTTCCAGCCCATTATACATAGTATGTTTGTAAATTTCGAATCACAAGCACTGTCCCTATTTCTAAGATAAGGTCTTGCATCCATTAAAAAGTAATTGCATGTTAGAGGATATCTATCCTACCTGTTCTGAGGCTTAGGAATCATTAAGGACATAGTCAGAAGAAGGGGAGCAATACTGTGAAATGCTATCTTATGGGCCTTGCGTAGACAAAGCTGTCATGGCCACAAATGAGCTGTATACAATAAATAAACACAAAATTGAGCCTACTAACATCCCATGACAGATCAGAGAAGGATCCATTGGGCTTTAACTAGTGGTTACTTATAGATTGTGAGGGAGAGACAGTCATCACATCTACCTTTCTATCCTCTGAGTCACCCAGAAGATTCCAATGTACAGTTCCAAACCCATGATTATGCGATAAACCTATCTAAACTCAGTGCATTTCAAACCAGAAATGAATGATTGAAAGGGAATTGTAGGAGGAGGGACCTAACAGAAGTGGGCGGAAGACTGGACAGGGGGCAGACAGTAATCCAAATGCAATTTATATACGAACAGAATTGCCCAAGAACAAATTCAAAGGATTTAAAAATGCACATTAGAGGCTACAGGGACTTTCAAAGACTAATAATTGAAATTTTAATTTATCTGACATGTGCAGGTTATCCCTTAAAACAGTGGTAAGTGTAGGTTTGTCTCATTTGATACATTATGTAAACTTCAGAAATAAGAATCAATTGTTCTTATGGCTAGCTAACTGGTGTGTCTGCAAAATTTCCTCAGTGCATGCATGACATACCCCACTTTAAAAGAATCCCTGGCTTTTTGAAGAGATAATTACATAATCTGCTGACATTTTCTGGATTTGATATGTGCGTGCACATTATTGTTCTCCCATTAAGCTATAAACTGCTGGTGAAATGCCAATAACATGAGAAAAGACCACGTTGACATTTCCTGTGGGTCATCTCCACGGACAGAACGCCCACCTTCTACTTGAATGCATTGCTTTGGTGTGCAGCTGTGCTCCTTAAGCAGTGCTTTTCTGAAGATTCCAGGGAATTGTTGATGAAGGAGGGGTAAATGAGCAGAATGTAATTATCCTTGTCAAGATTCTTCTTGTGAATCTTTATTTGGACAACTCATAGAAAAAGGGCGGCAGTGAATTTTCTAACTAAAGAATAATTTCTCTTTAAAACCATTAATGCATGGAAATTGTAGAATGTGTCTTGGGTGATCAGGACTGAAGTATTGCTGGATGAAAAGACCATAAATAGGAGAAATGTGAAGTAGTGTAGAATTGAAAATCTATGGAGCCTACCTTGCGTATGTGTGTCTCTATATGTACGTGTGTGTAAATGTATGATTGTATTGCATATATGTGTATGTGTGAATGTATGTGTGTGTGCATGTATTTGTGTATGTCTGTGCATGTGTATGGTTGCATATGCACATGTATGTTTATGTGTCTGTATATGTGTATGTTCCTCTGTGTGTAATGTGTTCATGTATGTATGTGTGGATATGCCCTGCCTGATGCATGTAGAGGTCAACCATAGGTATTTCCATAATTGTTCTCCACTTTATTTTTTGAGACAGAGTATCTCACAGAATCTAGAGCTTACAGATTCATTCAACTGGACTGGTTGCTTACAAGTTCTGGAATTCCTCCTGTCTCTACCTTCTCAGATCTGAGAAAATAGACACACACCAATATATTTGGAATATATATATATATAAAATGAATGATTGAAAGGGAATTTAAGGGAGGAGGAGATTAACAGAAGTGGGGGGAGACTAAACTGAGGGAGCAGTAATCATAATGAAATTTATACATGAATGGAATTGCCAAAGAACACACACACACAAATATATATGAAAATATTAGACACATGTAATTTTAATATATATTATATATCTTTGTATCTATATAATATATATTTAATGATTTTATTCACATTTACATTGTATATTGATTACATCCACACCCAGATCCTCACTCCCACTTCCTAAAACTCTCTACTAATAAGTGTCCTTCCAACTTCCCTATTTTATTTATTTTTAAATCTCTTTGTTAGTTAGGGTTTCCTGCATGAATATGGACAACCGGATAGTTATACATAAAACCATAAAAGATTATCAAACAGCTATAATTAGTCTACATCTTGTGCAGGTCTTGTTTAAGTAACCATAAATACAACATCAGGTCAACACTCATGCCTTGTCTAGCATTGCACACCACTCCTTCCCATCCTCATCTCTAAAATTCTTTCCAAGTTTTCTGCAGTGTTTCCTGAGCCCTGCAGGATGGGTTGCCATGGATGTCTCATTTTGGGGCAAGCACTCAATAGTCACTTATTGTCAGCACATTGATCAGTTCTTTATCTCTGCCTCAGCTGCTCTCCACTGCAAATAGAAGTTTCTCTGGCCGACGTTCAGACAGTGCTAATCAACAGGTCCAAACATAAATATTTAAAAGACAGTTTAGCCGCATGTATATGTTACAGAACAACAGTAATACATGTCCCCACCAAGGCCTATGACCTGCCCCAGTCATGGTCTTTGGGCCAGGTCTGTCACACCAAGCATGATTTTCCTCCTCTGGAATAGGCCCCAAATCTAATCAAAAAACAGTTGATTAACCCCCAAACAATATTGCCACTAATTCTACCTATCAGTGCACTCTTCCACCTTACCTACAGATTAGCGTTCTAGCATGCAAAGTCCAATGCTGGGTAAATAATTGTAGCTTTTGTCCACCCGTAACCTACGAGCATTATGAAATCTAGCGAGCACATCTGAGTTTCTAGGTGAGTTTTGGAGAATCTAGCTCAGGTCCTCAGCCATTCCCCCAGGTTCTGGAGACTTCCACTTCTTCTCTGCGTGGGAAAGAGACTGGCTCTGATAGTCACTTTTCTATTTTCAAATAATAATGGCATTAAATTCACAGGGAGGTTTTGAATTTTAAATACAGCAGTTTATCTGAGACACACTAGCTCTGTAACTAAAATAACATTGACTATAATATTAAGCATACAATCAACAACCATATAAGGCAGGATTCTGACTTCCAAGGTCATGGATGGCAATATTCAGATGCAAGCTCTAACGAGTCAAGCATTTGCTGTTACTAAGATCAATCATGCTTTTGGTGTTTCACTTTCTTTCCCTCCAGCTTTAAAATAAAAAGAATAAGAATCGACATTACTTCCTGGAGGGTGCTAATGATAATATCAGTGTTTGTCTGCAGATTGCTTCGGTGTCACAGTTTATCATAAGTGGACAGAACTGGCTCCTGGTTTTGTCTTAGGAGGCTGAGTACACCTGCCCACTTGCTGAAAAGGTCAAGGCTTTCTTGGCTGATCCTTTTGTATTCCTGGCTGCTGCCCCGCCTCCTGCCACAATAGCTGCTCTTCTTGCTGCTGCTATACTCCCAGGCAAGAGTGAAGCCAAGGAAGAACTGGAGGACTCAGATCGGGGATATGGATTTAGTCTCTTTGACTAATCCTCTCAAAGCAACCAACTCAGGTAGCTTGATTTGAGAAACATGGAAACAAAGTCTTACTTCTTTTAAAAGGAAGGGGGAAAAAAGTTCGTAATTTACATGTAATTTTTTTACATTTTTTTCATACAGCATTCAGAGAATAGTTTCTAACTTTTCAAATAAAAATTGGAAATTATATTTTTAGCAGTGTGCTAGTGATTTGAAGAGTGGGGCATTTTCTAAGCTAGGAAATCTTAGGCAGGTGTTTAATTGGACTAATTAGGCAACATGTAGTCACTTCCGGTTTTCTATGAGCTCTTTGTGGATGCAGATAAGCAACACAACTGATTGCCTAATTAGACTACTTAAAGCTGACTTTTTTTATAACTAAGATTTTTTTTAAACTTACAATTATAAACTGAAGCATATGTGTTCTGAAGTCCTATGCTTTCTTATTTTAATCATTGATTTATACATTAATCAATCAGTCTATCGCTGTTAGTACTGTATAGAACGAGATATATAAATGAATATCTAAAGCTACACACATCAATATATAGATATATATGAAATTCACTAGAAGTTCTTCTTAATAGTTTCTAATCGAATGAGAGCCATCTAGAGCCAAAAATTAAAAGTTGTTCTTTAATGTAAACAGCTACAAAACATGTTATTCTTGGAAACTCATGAACTATTGACTAACTTTTATGTGGTCTATGCATGTGTCACTAAAATTCTTTCTCTGCTAGGAACTCAAACAGTAGCTCTCTGACTGTTCCCCTCGTCCTAAAAAACAATTCGAGTTATGATTCCACGAAGAATCACTTTGGAGCATCAATGAATTCACAAGTCATACTTACAGAGCCATGGATGAGGGGTGAGGGGATACAGGTGAGTGGTCTTAAAGCTGTGACACTAGAAGTTCTGAACCAGCATGAATGACGATACCTCCTCAGCCACATAGATAGGGCTCCTTCCCTTAGACCTTTCTTGCCTATAGATACAAGCCCCATCCCTGAAGCTGTGAGTAATTAAGGTAGAACTCCATACAACTGGTTAAAGGAAGTGGCTAGATATGAGGAGAGGTAGAACCACCCTCCTTGCCCCTCCTGCAGTGGAAGATCATCAACAGTCATCATGCCCAGTTGTGATGATCTTTTGCAAATCACACAGATAGTCTGATGAAGATGATGCAGTTTGAAAGCAGGTTTCCCTAAATTATCACACCCTTCCATTCTCATATTGAGGAGATATAGCCCCATGGGTCCTTATATCTGGCCTGCAGCAGATGTAAGAAGTAACTGGGTTCACACATACTTTATCAGCAACACCATCCACTCATTTGAAGGCTTTGACTACTTCTTCATGGACACACAACTCAGGCATTGTGCCTTGAAGAAGGACTGTGGAAAGTCCATGTTAAATCTAGGAGTAACAGATATTTTAATAGAAAGATTACAAAAGGTAATATAATGAGAAGATGAAACAGTTCCAAACAGTGAATTTCTGGTTTAAAAATGAGTGCTGAGCATGCTCTATTCACCTATCCCAGGCATTGTTCTAGAACAAACAACAACCTGAAATAAGAGAGCAAGCATGCCTCACCAGAGATGTAGAGAACATCTAACCATAGTATAAACTTTAGAGTTCCCATTCCTTGAACTTTCCACTAAGATGCACTGCCTATCACAGGATGAGCATGCAAACTAAAACAAAACTTTGAGCTAATGAGGAGAGAGTAGATAACAGACTCAGAAAAGTCACATGAAGAGAGTTGTTGGTGCTGCCATCATGGCACTCTTGGTTGGGCTTCACAAGATTAAATTAGTAATATGTCATGAACCAGACTTGTGATGGAGGCTGAGGCATTCCATGCTCTCAATGATGGTCTAGGCTACACAGTCATGCTGATATCCCGGTGGTACAGGGAAAGCTGCATATCATGCGATAGAGTAAGGCAATAAATAGCTGATGGACGTGAAGACAAGACTCCGACCTTCTAACCCAGAGAGAAAAAAAGACAAACAGGAACAATGCACAAATCCAGGCACAAGGTTCCTGAGTGTTAGTCTAAACTTCAGTAATATAAGCAGCAATAGAAATGATCTGAAAGCTCAGTCATAAAAATCAGATCAGGCCAGGCAATGGTGGTGCACACCTTTAGTCTCAGCACTCAGCAGACAGGAGAATCTCTGTGAGTTCAAAGCCAGTCTGGTTTACAGAGCAAGTTCCAAGACAGGCTCCAAAAGCTACAGAGAAACTCTATCTTGAAAAAGAAAAACAAAACAAAACAAAAAAGGTCAAAAAATAAAGTTGGTGTAGAAGAACATGCTAGAACACACGTGAAGGGATCCTCTGGCTGTGGCCAGATATGCTGGTGGGTGACCATCAGGCTCTGTTGTAGAAGAGTAAGCAGAAAGCCTGTCTCAAAAGTGCTTACTGATCCCTGTACTACTGAAGTGGAAGCCATGTACAAATTCACCCATGCGTTAGGCCAGCTACAAACAAGGCTGGTCTTCTCCAGGAAGTCAGAGGGAAAGTCATAGTCATACCCATGCACAGCTAATGAGGAGCTAGCGACTTGCTGACAGGTATACTGTTGGGAGCTCATTTGCTAGAGAGTGTTCGTGTATACTTCAGTCACAATGTCAAAACATGAAGAGAGTAAAATGATAGCATCCTGACAGTGTCTCACTGTTGTTCACTCTCAGTAGTAATACTGATGACAGTGGAAAAAATCAGCAGACAACCAGAAGAAATAGTTGATAAACAAAGCAAATGAACATCTTCACAAGGCAAGGGAAAGCCTATGAAGTCATTTCAAGAGAGTACTACTTTGAATCCTTCCAATTTTTCAAAACTTCCATCTCTCCAGAATCAGCCCAGCAGGGAAAAGCAAAGGGTGATGGAAGGTCAGAGGTAGGAAGATGGATGGTCAGCTGACCACTTACTTCTCCAGCAGATGTTTATGTACATGCCAAGAAAATTAAAACTTAAGAAATGAGGATGGAATGATAGACGCTGAGCATATATTGACCTTCAGAGGATTCAAGTTTAGTCTCTAGCAGTCACATGGTACAGCTTACAAATCCTTCTAACTCCAGCTCCAGAGGCTCCAAGGCCCTCTTCTGGCCTTTATGGTTACACACTCACAGACATATGCCTCTACCATATACACACACAAACATATTTTTTTTTAATTTTTAAGAGGAGAAAGGCCTCTGAAAAGACTACAAAAAACAATTGCTCCAATGTGGGACTCTGTCTCTGTCTCCTTTCATCGCCTGATGAAGGTTAATATCTAGAAGGATGACTATATGTTTTTCTTTGGGTTCACCTTCTTATTTAGCTTTTCTAGGATCACGAATTATAGGCTCAATGTCCTTTATTTATGGCTAGAAACCAATTATGAGTGAGTACATCCCATGTTCCTCTTTTTGGGTCTGGCTTACCTCACTCAGGATAGTGTTTTCTATTTCCGTCCATTTGCATGCAAAATTCAAGAAGTCATTGCTTTTTTGCTACTGAGTAGTACTCTAATATGTATATATTCCATACTTTCTTCATCCATTCTTCCATTGAAGGGCATCTAGGTTGTTTCCAGGTTCTGGCTATTACAAACAATGCTGCTATGAACATAGTTGAGCATATACTTTTGTTGTATGATAGGACATCTCTTGGGTATATTCCCATGAGTGGTACCCCAAGGTCCAAATCAGGAGCAGAAGGAGAGAGAGCACAAGCAAGGAACTTAGGACCGCGACGGGTGGACCCACACACTGAGACAATGGGGATGTTCTATTGGGAACTCACCAAGGCCAGCTGGCCTGGGTCTGAAAAAGCATGGGATAAAACCGGACTTGCTGAACATAGCGGACAATGAGGACTGCTGAGAAGTCAAGAACAATGGCAATGGGTTTTGATCCTACTGCACGTACTGGCTTTGTGGGAGCCTAGGTAGTTTGGATGTTCACCTTACTAGACCTGGAAGGAGGTGGGTGGTCCTTGAACTCCCCACAGAGCTGGGAACACTGACTGCTCTTCAGGCTGATGAGAGAGGGGAAGTTGATTGGGGGAGGGGGAGGGAAATGGGAGGCGGTGGCGGGGAGGAGATAGAAATCTTTAATAAATAAATAAATAATAATAAAAAACAATTGCTTATTTATTCTTGACTTTCCTGCTCTATCATTTTTTATTGTTTTTATTGAGCTATACATTTTTCTCTGCTTCCCTCCTTCCTCCCCTTTCCCCTTCTACTCTCTCCCGTGACCCTCATGCTTCCAATTTACTCAGGAGATCTTCTCTTTTTCTCCTTGTGTGTCATTTCTAACAATCCAAACTTTCTTTGAAACAGAACTCAGTATCTATGAGTTTCACACACATACTTTCAACTGAGTTCTGAAAAAGAATTAATTCATCTGCACAATACATGTGCAAATCTTATTTTGCTGCTATTATCTCCTAAATAATATAGTATAGAAACTGTTTACATACACATTTATGTCACACTGGGTATTAGAAATAATGTGAGATGATCTTAACTATGTCAGCAGATTCTATATATATATTTTAGGCATTTTATAGAAAGGAATTTTGCATCTTTTGGAGAGTAAAGGATGCAATGAATCCAATTTAGATATCAAGTGTCAAATGAATTAATGCATAATTCTCTTAAAATAAAAATAATGGGCCAGAGAGAAGACTCAATAAGAATGTATAACAGCCTTGTACAAGAGCAGTGACTGAACTAAGTAAATTACAATCACCTAAAAATCAAGGACTATGTATTGAGAACCTACTATGTTTAAGCACTCATGAATATGCAGGGCAGTGGATATGCTCAGGTAATCAGGAAAAGGCAGCTAATACCATTTAGTTTAGAAAATTAGGAAGCAAAACACTACCACTGTCAACCTCAGCAGATGATGACACCAATCTTAGTCAGTGTGATGGGGAAACCCTGTCCTCTGGACAGGGTGGAATTACAGGACTTTTTAAATGGAAGTCAGCAAAGAAGACAAGTAGTTCAATTATGGCAGAAAACTACAGACTCTATGAGCACCACTGAGCAGCAGTCCAGACCGATAGCTCCTTGAAGTATTTGAGGCTATTTCCTTTCTCTACTGTATTTGCTAACCCTTCTATGTGATACATCAACAAATCAGCTAATCACTTGTCCATGTCAATCCCACGAATATTTTGAAATTGTAATTACTCATTTTATTTTTCCCACTCCAGCTACACCAGTACAAGCATATCTTCAGTACCAGTCAATAAAATTCAGACTATCTTGTATACGCACTCTTTATTTGTCCCTTTAAGACTTAAGTGGTTTAGTAAGCATTTTTAAAATCAACCTGTCTGTCAGTATCTATCTATCTATCTATCTATCTATCTATCTATCTATCTATCTAT
>JABTXL010001605.1:5705549-5731410 GCA_025134845.1 Neodon shergylaensis | reverse complement strand
TATCTATCTATCTATCTATCTATCTATCTATCTATCTATCTATCTATCTATCTATCTCCATGATGTACATGCTCATGACATATACACAACAGCATAGAGGTCAGAGGACAGTTTTTGATGTAGGTTCCTACCTTCTACTTTGAGACAGGCTATCTAGTAGTTTCCACTTCAGAGACCAGGCTAGCCTGGCCTATTAACTTTCAGGGCTTTCCACTGTCAATCTTCCATCCCTCCATAGAATTGCTTGGAGTACAGATGTGTCCTGCTGCATCCAATTTTAAGTGGGTGGTGGGAGTTTAAGTTCAGGTCCTCAGGGCTTGTGTGGCAAGCCCTTTACCCACTGAGCCACATCTCTAGCCCTTATTAAGTATTTTAAAACGTTGTGTCTTTTGATGAGCTCAAATGCCTCTGCTCATCACTATGTATGTCATGGCCTCACTCAGAGCATGGTTCACAGCAGGCATCCTAAAAGTATTGATAGAATAAAAGGCACCAGGGGCTTTTACTTCATATGTGTGTAATTTACTCTATATAAAGCCTTATACTCAGATCTATGTACTTAACATGTTTAGACAAGAGAACTTAGAAAGTATAAACATTTATACATAAATCAAATTTAGCATAAAAGCAGCTTCAAAAATTTCATTGGAAAACTTAGATAAGGAAATACAGAAAAATGTTCTAAACAATTTGTATCCATCCCCCTCCTGATTTATTGGTGCTGACATGCTAAAACTCAGGTTCATCACACTGTACTAATATATTTCGGTGAAATGTAAGACATTCATTATATCATATCATACCTCCAAAACTAAGTTGGTATCCACTCACATCAGAGATATTAGGTAGAAATACAGAGTGTATATTTTAATAATATATTTTTCTGCAGGTAGACTCTGATTTGAGCACTAAGGTTGACATTCAGTAGAAGATGTACTACTCTAAAAACTACACCTTTGTACACATGGGCAGCATTAATTAGATCCACAGATTATTAATGAAAAGGAGAGAGGTTGAGATATTAAGAAGGAAATGAGGTGGGGGCATTATAAGGAGTTATCAGAAGGGAGTGTGAATGGATATAAACAAGTAATTTTATGAATTCTTGAAATTTTCAAAGAATAAATAAAAATACTTTGAAAATAAAAGACTCATTTTTATAAAACATTAGCTTTCAAAGTTATGTAATACCTATCACAAAGAAGTGATTTTATTAGATAATATTTAAAGTAAATGTGTATGTGTTCATACATAGCTATCTAGTGCTATTGTGCTTGGCAGACAATTTATAAGTAAGACAAAGTAGATATGACTGAGGATATTAAGTTTATCATTAGAGCATAATTTTCTATCTACAGAATGGAGAAATGGCAGACTGTAAACATCATAAGCTAAGCTCAATCATGGAGACAGTGTTTTCAACTAGAAGGCTAATATGGTGAAAATTTCTCTTTTCTGGGCCAATAAGAGAATAAATGAACAATTTTGCCTCATAGGTCCCACAATAATTAATACATAAAATTCTTATTATAAAAGACATATGTGCTATTTGAATTTTCTTCCCTTTATTCATGCAAAGTGTTAAACAAAAGTGGAAAATGCCCTAGTCCTTGCTGTCCATTACCAGCATTTCTATGCAATCAAAGGCTATTTAAAATAATGATGGGGTCTTCTCATGCATGCACTTTTACCTTATCGTATTTTAATAATCCATTATAGAACACAAGATAAGAAGTTCTTAAATATTTACTTTTACTCATATGTGTGATTGTGTGTGTGTTTGGATGTTTTTTTTTGTGTGTGTGTACTACACATGTAAGGGTACATGGAGGCAATAAAAGGGCATTAGATCCCCATGAGACAATTCCAAGTGTCTGGATATTGGTGTTGCCGCTGAACTCCACTCTTTTACAAGAGCAGCAAGAGTTCTTAGACAATGAATCATTTTCCAGCCTGTCAACAGTTTTGTTTAATGGGAAAGATATATGTTTTCTGTACAACAGGGATCTAATTTTTTTTAAATAGTTCATTCCAGAGACTGAGAAAATATATTGGTAGGTAAAAAATGAGAACCAGAATTTAAATCTCAAGCACCAGCATAACTCTGAACTGGGTCTGTGGCCACCTTTAATCTCAGAACATATGAGACCCACAATCCCTGCAACAAGCTGTCTAGATAGAATATCCCAAATGGCGAGTTCAAGAGTCAAGTTAGACATACGGACTCAAAATATAAGGTGGAGTGCAATTGAGGGAGACACCAAATGACAATTCAGCCCTCCCAATGCACATGGGCACATATACATGTGTGCCCCTAACATACTTCCCCTCCCATTTATATGCATGCAAGTATACCACACATATAAACATGTATAAGAAAAACATAGATAAAAATAAATAAGTCATGCCTTCTGCTTTATCCATGAGTCACAGCCTGAGTTATACAAGCTTTCTTCATGCATCAAACTAATGGACTAATAGAATAAGAATTCTAATGTGGCAAAATGTGGTGAATGACAACCGCTCAACCTTGACAGTTACCTGAGCCAAGAGAGCTAAATTTTTAGAATTTATTAGCCAATTTCATGGATAGTTAAACTATGCATAGTATAAAATTTTATTGTAGACTCATTGTAAGTAATATAAAAATATGTTGAACATAATCACTCCAGTCTCTTTCATATTTTGACACTAATAAAGGAAATAACTCTTCAGTCAGGAAGCAAGGTCACAGCTTAGTAGATTCACTTGGTAATTTCATCTGAAAAGTAGCTGAAGACAAGCTTATTGGTTTACCAGTATTACACTGTAATATTGAAAAACCAAATTCTAAACTTCCCTGAGTTACCACTAGTTCTCAAAAGATTGAGTTAAAAAGGTCACATGCTGAATGTCTTTGCAGATTAAATGAGTTGGAAGCAAAGTACATTGCAGAGAGACTCATGTAGAGTCGGTGCTTATACATGGTATCTATTGTAGGTTCTCTCAGACCTTCATGTCCATGGGTATGTTCTTTCTATCCTCGGCTAAATAAACTACAGCTGCTAAGTCACACAAAAGTCATCACTTGCCTCTAATGGCATGGGAATGAAGAACAATATTGATTGCAAGCATTAGCTTTTTGAAAAAGTAAAAATAACTCACAACACAGGAATATTACACAGAATCTAATCATCCTTCCGTGGAAACACAGCCACATATTTACTCACTGTCTGAGGCTGCTTTTCATGACACCAGAGTTGCGACGCTAGACAAGAAATTTATTAGGCCAATTACTGAACCTCTGCCATGGCATCTAAATGTTCTGTTGAGTGGTGGCTTACCGGTCAGACCCTTGCTTCCCTTTGTGCATAACACATTTTATCACTTATTGGTAAAGAGATAAAGAAAATGGATGGCAGAGGAGAGACTGAACACCGCTACCATTAAGATAAGTTATGGAGATCCTTGTAGCATTTTCTTCAGTATTTATTTATTTAATCTCAATTTGTTCTTCCTTTCGTTCTTTGGGAGTAAAGAGAAATTAGGCCAATCAAAGCCCAATTGATATTTATCTGTTGCATCTTAGAAATCGACTTCTCTGACCTCCTTGTGCATATCTGCAACCCAAACAGAGCAACCACAGAAAGAGATACAAGGCAACACTGTTTGGTTCAATGTATTGACTGTCAAGATCAGTCATCACACCACTTTGTCTTCAGTCCAGTCTCATTGCCCACTAGACAAAGAAATTATCAATCCAATAATATCCATTGAGACAGCCAAGATTTTCTTATTTCAAGGCAAGGTGCAATCCAGTTAACCTTAGCATCCCTCCACGCAGCCACAGAGGAGCAGCCAGGCATGGGCTAGAAACTATATGAAGCTGTTCTTAGTGGGCTTTGTATTGCTATGATAAATACCAAGACCGAAAGCAACTTGGAGAGGAAAAGCTTTATTTAATCTTACACTTCAAGTTAACGGTCCTCACTGAGGGAAAGACAGGGAAAGAACTAAAGTGAGGCAGGAATTAAAGCAGAGATCATTAAGGAATTCTGCTTACTGAATTGTTTCTCATGGCTTATTCAGCTTATTTCTTATACAATACTGGACCATTTGTTCAGGGGTGGCAGCACCTATAGTTGAGCTGGACACTTCTACATCAATGATAAAAATCATGAAAATGCCCAATATTTGCCTCTAAAACAATCTGATGGAGGCACTTTTCTCTACTGAGGTCATTCTTCTCAAATGCTCCTCGGTTGTGTCATGTTTACAAAAAAATTAACCAGCACATTATCTTTAAACAGAAAGTCCTAAGTTAGAACATTATAATAACCCTGGATTTTTTTCCTGCACATGAGTACAGAAAGACATTTCTCCAACACAATGGCTTTTAGGTAAACTCAACCCACAGAGACTGTAGGTAAATAGTAGCCCTAAACCAAAAGGTAAATAATAATAGAAGTAACGGTATGAAACATTAAGACATTTCTCAGAAAGCAAAGAATGCAAGTTTGCCTAGTGATTGCAAGGCCTTGTGTTCCATCTCCAGAACTGGAAGAAATAAGTGAGGAATGTATGAGTAAGCATGAATATTTACGAGACATAGGAATCACAGATCATACAGAAACATAGGAATCACAGATCATACAGAAACATAGGAATCGCAGATCATACAGAGACATAGGAATCACAGATCATACAGAAACATAGAATCACAGATCATACAGAAACACATATTTTGCCCCATTTTAGAACTCTCAATATTTGCCACATTGGAATACTTGACTATGTAGTGGTTGAACTAAATTTAAAAGCAGCCTTAACACTTTTATGGACTCTGTTATGGAAAGGGAAGGAGATGGTGAGACAGACATTAAGGGCTCTTCTAGACACCATGGGCCCTCCTGCTACTCCAAACACTACTTAGTCACACACATCCATTGGAGGTGCCTTTGTGAAGATCCAAAATAATGTCATTTCCTGAGGGCAAAGGGAATCTATATTAGCTGCTTTTCTCATTGATGTGACAAAATGCCAGAACAAGGATCTGTTTAAGGAGGGGATGGCTTACACTGGCTCACAGATTGAAGGGCTAGTCCTTAATGGTTGGAAACACGTGGAAACAGGCACATGAGAACACAAACATGGTGTTTTGATTCACGTTCTCACTTTCTGTCTCTTATTCTAACTCTACATTCCATCCCACCCTGATTCTGGTTTGAGTTTCTTTTAACATCTTGCCAGGTTACTGCATTCAGCTTCTTGTTTGTTTCTACCTGTAAGCAATCCATATAGTTACTGAGCTTTAGACTAATAAGGTATTACAGCTGCTCAACTCCCCTCACTGGATTTCCCCTAACTCAAAAGAAAAGAAAATGCAATGGCCTTATTTCAGCAGCCAACTATTATCAAAGGTACATCCCAGGAAGTCAGTCTCCTCCCTCCTCCTTCTGCTTCCCTCTCTGTCAGTCCTTTCTCTTCCTTCCCTCATCTCTTTCTTTCCTTTTTGATTTCCAAATACCTCATCCCATGGATCCTAATCCTATAACAGCTCTTGGAGACTCTGTGGTGGTGGCAATGCAAGCCTTAAATCCCAGCACTTGCAAGGCAGAGGCAAGTGGTTCTCTGTGAGTTCAAGCCCAACCTGGTCTACAAGAACTAGTGCCAGAACAGCTAGGACGGTAACACAGAGAAACTCTGTCTTGAAAAACAAACAAGACACAAAAAAGAAAAAGAAAAGAATAAAGAAAAATACAGTTTTTTCTCCATTGTGTCTTGAGGATGAGATGCTGCATAGGCTCTCGTGTTTGAACACTGGACACCTCACTGATGGTGCTATTTAAGAAAGGTTATAGAATGTAGAGCCTTAGGACCTTTAGGAGGTGAAGCTGTTCAGGAAAGACTAACTGTATGGCTGGGAAGTTTGAGAATATATGAACAAACTCCACTTCCTGTTTGCTTTTTCTGCTCCTTGACAGCAGAGACAAGGTGGTCAGCAGCTTCCTGCTCCTGCTGCTATGCCTCCCCACCGAAGTGGACTGTGTCTGTCATTGCTGTGATGAATATACCCGACAAGACTCAGATGAAGGAGGGGATGGTTTGTATGATCTTGTAGTTCAATGACAAAGTAGGTGACGTACCTCACTTTTTTTCTTAGTCCCTGGCATAGGTTTATATTCTTACATATTTTTTACATAGCTATTTTCTCTTTTCCCCATATCTTTCCATTATAATGCTAAATCAGATAATAATACCTTTTTGTTAAATTCTTCATCTTCAGATAGAATGGCCTTTGAATAACCATTAGAAACCTTGCCAAGTCAGGTTTTAATATAAGAGCTGCCACCTTCTCCAGATGAGAATGCTCCTTATTTAAGAAAGAGATGACACTTCCCTCACTTATACGCTAATTAAAGGCTTCAGTTCTAATATATAACAACCAATGAAGGGAACAGAATTCATTTTACTTTTCAATTTTATTCCACTCAAGTACTTTGGTTGAAATGGAAATCCTCACATGAAACATTTAAAGCTATAATAGGTCAAGAACATCAAGGACTCTCTCCAAGCTCCTCACCCACTTTTCACAGGTGAGAGCATTCTGTACAGAGTTAAATAGCATATTATCCCTGCTGGTCAGCAAGATGGAAAGAGCTGTTAACGGTGCCCTGAATCTCTAAGAAAAAGGAGAAATGATAATAAGGAATAGTATTTAGAATTAGAAATATTTTTGTTAAGATGAAGCCCATAAATACTAATTTGTAAAAGTTGCTACCAAAATGACAGGTGGATGACAACTGTTTATTAAAACAATGTGATTTTTTTGAAAATGCTTTCTTATTGTTTGCAAAATTATCCTAGTGTAGTCTTACAATAAGAATTATATTACAGCTACAAAATTTGAATTGTATGAACATCATTAAGGTTATTAATTAGAAAATTAATTTTAACTATTTTTGAGACATTCTGTATGATTTTTATCAACTTGACTATTCAAGAAGAGAATAAATTTGATAATATGTAACACACATGAAACAAGTGCAAAATATGAGAAACTAGGAAATCATCTTATTAGATCTACAGAATAGGGTCAGGCAGTGAGATGGCTCAGCAGATAAAAGCACTTATCAGCAAGCATGATGACCTGAGTTCCATCCCTAAATTCATAAGTTGGAAACAGACAATGAAGTTTTTTACAGAGAATGAACATTATCATACATAAACAAAAGTAAATATATGAGAAATATAGTAAGATGAAAATACTGCATATTAAAGTCAAAACAGAAATAAGGTTCTACTCAAAAATCAAAGAAAAAGAATCATAGTAAAAACCTGATGAGGAGGAAAATCATCAACCAGAAGTTCGTACCTACTTACGGGGTAAGGTTACTCAAGATGCTATAGTCAAGAAATCAAGCCTAATATGAGAGATAAGTCCTATAACTTTCAGAAAAACAATGCAAAGCATTATACAAGAGTAAAATTCTGAAATAGGCACAATCATTATGAAAATCTGCTGTGGAGACTGGAGGGCATAATGAAACCTGCTGCACAACCCCTCAATCTAATCATATTTAGCAGCCATTCCTGTTACCCTCCCATTGGGTTCCCCAAATTCTATTAGTACAACATTGCACACCAAGAATTCATCACTTAACAGTTAACTTTGATTCAATAACAGCAGACCTAGTGATATGAATTCTTTATAATATCTTTATTCTGGGACATGACACACTATACAAAAACAGGTTGGCATTACAGACCTAAGAAGGGCTTTAGCACACAGTGAATTCTCAAATGCTTTCTGAGTGTTAAATGACATAGTAACATTCCACAAAGCTTGAAGGACACTTTCTTGAAAAAGAATGACAGTCCTTTAGAGATCAGTGCCCTGGAAGAAGGCAAGATGGTGTCCTCCCAGCCCATGCAGGCAGGAAAGTCTCCATCACCATCACAAGGTAGAGTTCCTGTTTCTATGAGCACAGGGTGTGGGTACATGAAGGGTAAGTGTAGTGCTGAAGGTCTGCTGATACCTAAAAGGAGAGTTCATGTTCATACAAAAAATGTGGCTCCTAAAGGGTGTAAAATCTGAAAAAGGAGAACAGATTGAAGTGATGTGGCTAGATTTATAACAAAGAAAGATACAGTACATGGGTATGCTGGCAGATAGAACCAGATGCATTCCTCTGAGGACAATGAAAGCCCTCCTGAGATAATGTAGCATGTATATGGAGTCTCCATACAGACTAGGATCTGAGAAAACATCTAAACGCCATCACCTTAATAAGATCGGTTGACAGAGTGTTAATGGGTACCACACCAGCCCTACTCTGTGTCTCAAAAGATGTAACCACACTAAGACACATTACTAATCCTGCTTCTCATTCCATTTTTATTTTCTCAACACAAATACATCAAATAAAAGGGGAAAATTGGGTATGGAATCTAATCACCCTCCCTTTCATGAAGTCAGTTGCCATGGCCATTAATTAGTCTTAATAGTTTATAAGTTTCCAGTGTATGGAGAAAGTAGGGCTTTCTTACATGGTGGAAAGAGGGAAGGAGAATGTCTTTTGCCTGATTCATGAAATATCTTAGATGTGTTAATGCCAGTTTAGATTCTTGCTTGATAATGTTTGAATTAGCAATCCCTCTAGGGTCACATGTATATCTGCATTACATGGTTTTCTACTCATCATCTCTGTACAGGTAGGATTGGGAGGCTGAGGAACCAGTCAAGATAAGTAACACCCTTTAACATATTATAAAAACCATTTACACCTGTCAAGGCAAATGATTTTGGAAAAATAGAATCACAATACAAGTGTAATTATCATTAAGATTCATGATTCCATAATTACTGAAAGCCTAGTAATGAAACTATCCCAAGTATGTCTACTTATGTCAAGCAGGAACAAAGTGTGATAGGGCGAAATGTCTCTCTTCCTCCCAAATTTTCTTATTTTTTTATGTGCCTGGGTATGTCACTATTCTCTGCCACCAAAGACCATTATTACTGTGAGAGTCAGTTATTTTGGTAAAGAGCAGTAGTTGGATATGCACTGTCCTCTGAAGGTACTTTAGAGAACTGATGTGTCTAGGCACATCCCTTGCAATCATGGCAGGAAAGAGGCCATTTTTGTTTGTTTTTATTTTAATAAAGTTTTTAATTTCATTTTATATTTCATCCATCAACTGAAAGGGCCATTTTAAGCCAAAGAGAAATGATTTACTGTGATAAACTTTCAAATGCTGTAGCAAAGAATTTTAAGTCTTTATGGTAAAATAGTATTCTCTCTTGACTTGTGTTTTAACATCAAATAATTCCAACAAGCAAATTACTACAATCTGTGCTAATTATTTAGCAACATAAAAACTTGTGCATATGTGATAATTTGACATACATATTCTATGCACAATGATCAAATCAGGGTAATTGTCATTTCTATGTCATTGAATATTTAGAGTGTTCCAACTCTTCAAATTCTGAGTAAGCTATAGTTACCCTTCTGTTCTAGAAAACACTAACCACTAACCCACACATCAAACTCACCAGTGATCACTATTTTAAATTGTTCTCTGAATGCATTTATTTTACATTCCTGTGGGAACAAGAACATATAGCATCTGTCTTTCTGTGCCTGGCTTATTTCTCTTAACTCCAAGTCTTCCAGTTCCATTTATGTTGCTTCAAATAACAAGATATTTTTCTCTTGCTAATTAGATGTAGGCTTTGAAAAGTTTATAATATATTTAATATGTACATTAATCTCCTCTTACATGTTGTCTTCCTCCCATCCCATGTACTACTTTCACCAATTACTTTAATGGACAAATAATATTATATTATGTGTACACACAAACAAATGTCACATTTCTTCAAACATTCCCTCCCATATGGACATCCTGGTTACTGCATGCATTGTCTGTGGTGCTTCTGCTGCCTTAAAGAGGACTGCAGATTTCCATTTCCACTTGCTAGGATTTGTGGTGGTTGGTTTTAACTGTCAGTTTGGCACACTCTAGGTCACATGGGAAGAGTCTCAACAAGTTTTCTAGACCAGATTGTAGGTATGTCCATGAGATTACTGGGATTGTATTAATTGATGGAGAAAGACCTAGTCCACTGTGCATGGCACCATTTCCTAAGCAGGGGAGCCTAGGTGATATAAGAGCTGAGCAATAAGTATGCACACATTAACATATTTCTCTTTGCCACTTCATATAGATGTGACATGACAAGCTGCTTCAAGATTTTGCCATCTTGGCATACATGCAATCACAGACTAGAGCCTGGAGTTATGAACCAAATTAAGCCTTTTATCACCTAAGCTTCTTTGTCATGTTAATTTTGTCTCAGAAACTGAAAATGAACCTAGGGTATGATGTATGGTCACTCATGTATAGCACTCTTAATATTAACTCTTAATAGCTTGCATAAAGACACTTCAAACATAAAGACATGTGTTTATAAATGAATATACCTGTGCACATAATATTGTGTCATGTGAGAACCACTGGTCTATATATTTGTAGATTTTCATACTTTGGAGTATTCAAATCCTTTTTAAGTAATAAATATCATCCATGGTGAAAAGTACAGTGGTTGCCAGGTGGTGGTGGCACACACCTTTAATCTCAGCACTAGGGAGACAGAGGCAGGCGGATCTCTGTGAGTTCAAGGCCAGCCCGGTCTACAAGAGCTAGTTCCAGGACAGGCTCCAAAGCTATAGAGAAACTCTGTCTCGAAAAACCAAAAAAAGAACAGAAAAGACAAAAAAAAAGAGGAAAGAAAAGAAAAGTACAGTGGTCTGCTTCAAGAGGAGAGAAGAGGACAAAGATCCACAGAAGCATCTTTATTTTTATTTCTCTTAGATACTTCCAAAAAGGAATGTGAATGCAGTACACAATTGGTGCATTTTGTTTTTTCTCTGAACTATGTAGTAATCAGTATGGAGATTTGAAAAGATCTAGTTAAAACTGTGCATCAAAGTCTGTCAGATGGCTACATAACCATAGGCAGTGAAGACAAAATAGTTTTGTTTTCATCAATGAAGGAAATGATTGCTGTGCTCACGATAAAGTAAGAAATTAAATTTGTTAGCATCAACATCAAGAAAATGTTGAGAATTCCTACTCATAAATCCAGAAGATCAAGATTCTTTCAATAAGCAGACCCATGGGCATTTAATGGGCCAGCAAGATGACTCAGAGAATAAAGACACTTCCTACTTCCTGCTACGCCTGATGATCTGAATTTAGTCTGTAAGACTCGGGTAGAAGAGAACCATTTCCACAAGATGACTTCTGACTTCATGTGTGCACAGTGTCAAGTAGCTTCCACACATACACACACACACACAACCATCACAAATACATGTACAACCCAAAATCAAATAAATAAGTAAATATATTTAACTTAAAAATCAGACTAAGTGAACATTTAGCATATTCAAAATCTCCATTGACTTAATGAATACTTTTTAATCATACAACAAATGTTGGATTAGTGCTTGTTACACAGTAGAACTGTTCTTTTGTTTTTTCAAGACAGGGTTTCTCTTTGTAACAGCTCTGTCTGTCCTGGAACTTGCTCTGTAGATCATGCAGGCCTCAAACTCAAAGATACTCACCTGCTTCTGCCTGCTGGGTGGTAGCATTAAAGGTGTGCACCACCACAGCCAAGCAAGGTATAATTTTTTTCATTGTTTTTTTAAACCAATTTCATATCTAATTTCTTTTAATAATCACCTTATTTATAAATTTATTATTTAATAAAAACCTCACTAAAATGAGGTTTAAGTTTTAAATCATTTGTGAATTTGAGAGCAAATTATTAATGTAAGGAAGAATTAATTGATTCATTCACTGTGATGGGTAACATTTACTATAAATTTGTTATGATCAAAAACCATCTTGGAAAAAGTTTCTTTGAGTGACTGTCTGGCCTTTAGGTATGTCAGTGGGAATCGTCTAACTGAGGTGAGTAAGGAGACCATCCATGGTAGCTGCCACCATCTTTTGTGCAGGAGACTTTGAGCTAAGTGTAGAGAAAGGAGGTGAGGGCAGGTATGCATGCACTAAGTCCCTCCTCTCTGCTCTAGACTGGGACTGTGATATGAATACTGCTCATGTTCTTACTATGTTGACTTCTCCAAAATGTCCAAATTGTGAGAAAAAAATACACAGTTCCTCTTTTAAGGTGTTTCTTTACTGTATTCTTTATCACCACAAAACTAAGCTAAATGAAGAAAGACAGACATGTCCATTTACTTCCAAAGGATATAAAACACCATACGTACAATGCTAAAATCCTTTTTCAATTTTTATTTTTACTTTTTTAGACATTCAAATTTTTAATCATTAATTTTCTATGTATTCAAACATGCGAGATTTTAAGTCCAAGTCCTTAAAACTGGTTGGCTAATATTTAAAAGTTGATTCCAAATTTAAAAACTTAGCCAACATTCCTATACCATAAAATATTCAGTTCAAAGTTACTACATGCTTAGTAATTATGATGAACTAGAATTAAAATTAACATAGCACAGCATGGTTGGCAGATGCACCTAATCTGTAGTCAGCAGATAAAACATTCTGCAAGTAAAAGCAAAGGAAATATGAGTTAGTGTTCTGCCAAGGATAAGAGCAGGTGAGTACATTTGAAAGGGAAGGCTCTTCTTTGCAAAGGGAAGAATCATAGCATGATATTAATGAGCAGAGGGAAAGATCTGAAACATGTCCATCCTTATCTGAATACAACGACTTTACTCTAAATTTGGAACCAACTAATCATCAGTTATAATCTACCAAGCTACTGATAGTGAGGATGAGCCTCTGAATCACTGCCTATCTGTGTTCCCAGCCAGATGTTTGCTCCCTGGGCAAGCAAAATCTCAAAATAAATAAGAGGATTAGAACTCACCCACCTGTCAAGTGCCACAGAAAATAGCCTCTCTGTTATGCTACAGAAAGGATAATTGTCCCTCACGGAGTTCTGACAAGCTCTGACATTTCTCTTCTCTGATGCAGAATCTTAGGTGTCCAGAGTTGCCCAAAGCCCATATTCCTACTTTTATTGCAGAAGTGTTTCTCTTCAATGAATTTGTTTCTGTAGAGGCATCTGCAACTATTTGATCAGTGGTATCACAGACTTTTACTTTATGTATGTAAGAGGGGGATATAAATGGGCAGATTTAAGGAAAAGGAAGAAAGGAGAAAGGATCGAGTCTTTTAGAATTACCCAGTTAGCATCACAATTGTGGGCTTAGGGAGATGGCCAGGTTGACAGAGTACTTGTCACACAAGCATGAGAACCTGTGTTACCTCAATACCCATTTAAAACACAGCAGTAGCCGCATGAATGTGCAGTCCCTGTGTTAGGAAGCAGAGGCAGGCAAAACTCTGAGCCTTGTTTCCTAGTTTGAGAGCCTTATATTCAGTGGGTGACAATCTTGTAAAACAAGATAAAAATCTCCTGAGGAATGACACTGCAGTTTGACATTTGGCCTCTCCACACACACATACACACACACACACACACACACACATATATATATATATATATATATATATATATATACAAGCATACACATGTGTGTGCACGCACACACACGTATCACAGGTGGTTAAACAGTATAAACTATGCACAGATAAACAAGATCTAAATTGGAGAAAGCAGACAACAGGAATTGATTACTACCTCCTGTCCAACAGGAAGCCTCTGATTTTCTTAAGTCCCACATTACAGAAGGGTGCTTGATTATAGAAACCCAGAGGAAGCCAGAATGACCATGGGTAAAAGTTTTCAGAGTTTTAAGTCAAGAACACATACAGGAGAAAATAAACAAAGGGCCCAGTAAGAACTTCTGAGATGTGGAGCCCATTCATTTCCTGTTTCTGTTATGCAAAATACAAGCTATGTCTCTTACTGTGAAGAATATTACTTTGGTCCTTCATGCTTCAATTGCTTGCCAATCTTTTAACTTCTGTGGCAGGTATCAGCAAAACTCTTTTGGAAACTTTTGGGCCAGATAGTAAAAGTGCTACATGTCCAATACACCATGTCCTTCTTGCCAAGATTACTCCAATTATCAGTTGAGAATGAAGAAAACCATAAACAGTAATAGCACAAAAAGTATATGATTGCATTTTGATACTAAAGAATTATTAATTGTATTATACTCTAACTGCAAATTCTACCACATTAAACTTTAACCCTGAGGATTGAGGAGATGTTTCTGTGGATAAAGTGCTTTCACATAAAAGTGAGGGTCTGGGTTCATATCCTCAGAATGCACATAAATGATGAGCATCATCATCACCCTGTGTATAGTCCCAGAGCTCAGGAGGCACAGATGGTTTCCCCAGAGAAATGCTAGCTAGACTAGACCAATCATGAAGCTCTAGTTTCAAATGCTAGACCTTGCATCAGTGTTTATGGGAAAGAGAGATTTAGCAAGAGAGCTGATGTTAACTTCTGGCCTCCACATATGTATCCACAAACATCCATATGTATGCAAACATGTGAGCCTACACAAACATGAACACATATGTCCAACACAGGTATACAACTAGCATATTTATATTAGGAATTTGAAACCCATAATTTTTATGTGTCACAGAATATGGGTATGATCTTGATTCTTAACTTGACTAAATCTGAAAGCAATTTGAATTAAAGACTTCAATATCAATCTGACCACACTGAACCTGATAGAAGAGAAAGTGGGAAGTAGCCTTTAATGCATGGGCACAGCAGACCACTTCCTAAATATAACACCATTGGCATAGACATTAGGAGCAACATTAAATAAATGGGTCCTCCTGAAACTGAGACGTCTCTGTAAAGCAAAGGACACAGTCAATAAGACAAAAAGGCAGCCTACTGAATGGGAAAAGAACTTCACCAACTCCCTATCAGTAAGAGGACAGATCTTCGAAATATATAAAGAACTTAAGAAATTAGACACCAAAATACCAAATAATGAAATTTAAAAATCAGGAACAGATTTAAACAGAGAATTCTCATCAGAAGAATCTCAAATGGTCAAAAGACACTTATAGAAATGTTCAACATCATGAAAATGCAAATCTAAATGACTCTGAGATACTATCTGACACCTCTCAGGGTGGCTAAGATCAAAAACACTAATGATAGCTTATGCTGGAGAGGATGTGGAGTATTGGGAACACTCCTACATTGCTAGTTGAAATGCAAACTTGTACAACCACTCTGGAAATCATTATGGCAGTTTCTCAGAAAATTGCAAATTAACCTACCTCAAGACCCAGCAATACTAATTTTGAGCATATACCCAAAGTATGTTCAATCATACTACAAGGAAATTTGTTCAACTATGTTCATAGAAGCATTATTTGTAATAAATAGAACATGGAAACAACCCAGATGGCCCACAACTGAAGAAATGGATAAAGAAAATGTGACACATTTACACAATGAAGTACTACTCAGTGGTAAAAACAATGACATCTTGAAATTTGCATGCAAATACATGGAACTAGAAAAAGCATCCTGAATGAGGTACCCAAACCCAGAAAGATAAACATGGTATATAATCATTCATAAGTGAATACTAGCTGTAAAGCAAAGGATAATGAGCTTATAGTCAATGACCACAGTGAAGTTAAGTAACAAGGAGAACCCTAAGAGAAACATATACATATTCTTCCTGGGAAAGGGAAATAGATAAGATCTTCTGAGATAATTGGGAACATGGGGGTGAAGGAAAAAGAAGGGCAGAAGTGGAGGAGGAGGGGAGAAGGGAAGGGGAGAGGAAAATTTGAGGGAATGGGATAGTCAAAATGGGAGAATAGAGACTGAGAGCAAGGACAGAGATATTTTGATTGAGGGAGCCATTATGAGGCTAGTAAGAAACCTGGCACTAGAGAAATTCCCAAGAATCCACAAGGATGACCCCAGCTAAGACCTTAAGCAATAGTAGAGAGAGTGCCTGAACTGGTCTTGCCCTGTAGTCAGATTGCTGACTATCTTAAATGTTACCATAGAACCGTCATCCAGAAACTAATGGAAACAGAGGCAGAAAGCCACAGCATAGCATTGGACTAAGCTCCCAAAGTCCAGTTGAAGAGTGGGAGCAGTGAGAATCTGAGCAAAAGGGTCAAGACCATAATGGGGACACCCACTGAAACAGCTTACCTGAGCTAATGGGAGCTCACAAACTCTGTCCAGAAAAGGAAAGGAACCCACATAGGACAAACTAGGCCCTTGGAATGTAGATGACAGTTCTGTGGCTGGGGCAGACTCTGGGACCACAGGCAGTGGAACCAAGATTTATCCCTAATGCTTGTACTGGCTTTTTGGAACCCATTCTCTTTGGAGGTATACCTTCCTCAGCCTAGATATAGTAGGGAGGGCCTTGATCCTTCCTCAAAGCAATGTGCTTCACTTTCTCTGAGGAGTGGATGGGTGGGAGGTGTAGGGGAGCAAGTGTAGGGAATAGGAGGAGGAGAGGGAGTGGGAACTGGGATTGGTATGTAAAATGAAAAAAGGGTAGTTTTATTTTAAATAAAATTTTAAAAAACTGAAGCAGCAGGACATATCTGTGAGAGAATTAATTTTTTTAATTAATTAATTTATTTATTAAAGATTTCTGCCTCCTCCCCGCCACCACCTCCCATTTCCCTCCCCCTCCCTCATCAGCCCAAAGAGCAATCAGGGTTCCCTGCCCTGTGTGAAGTCCAAAGACCACCCACCTCCATCCAGGTCTAGTTAGGTGAGCATCCAAACTACCTAGGCTCCCACAAAGCCAATACGTGCAGTAGGATCAGAAACCCAGTGCCATTGTTCTTGAGTTCTCAGTAGTCCTCATTGTCTGCTATGTTCAGCGAGTCCGGGTTTATCCCAGGCTTTTTCATACCCAGGCCAGCTCGCCTTGGTGAGTTCCCAATAGAACATCCCCATTGTCTCAGTGTGTGGGTGCACCCCTCGCGGTCCTGAGTTCCTTGCTCGTGCTCTCTCTCTTTCTGCTCCTGATTTGGACCTTGGGATTTCAGTCCGGTGCTCCAATGTGGGTCTCTGTCTCCTTTCATCGCCTGATGAAGGTTAATATCTAGGAGGATGACTATATGTATTTCTTTGGGTTCATCTTCTTATTTAGCTTCTCTAGGATCACGAATTATAGGCTCAATGTCCTTTATTTATGGCTAGAAACCAATTATGAGTGAGTACATTCCATGTTCCTCTTTTTGGGTCTGGCTTACCTCACTCAGGATAGTGTTTTCTATTTCCGTCCATTTGTATGCAAAATTCAAGAAGTCCTTGTTTTTTACTCTAATATGTACATATTCCATACTTTCTTCATCCATTCTTCCATTGAAGGGCATCTAGGTTGCTTCCAGGTTCTGGCTATTACAAACAATGCTGCTATGAACATAGTTGAGCATATACTTTTGTTGTATGATAGGGCATCTCTTGGGTATATTCCCAAGAGTGGTATTGCTGGGTCCAGGGGTAGGCTGATCCTGAATTTCCTGAGAAACCACCACACTGCTTTCCAGAGTGGTTGCACAAGTTTGCATTCCCACCAGCAATGGATAAGTGTACCCCTTACTCCACTACCTCTTCAGCAAAGGCTATCAGTGGTGTTTCTGATTTTAGCCACTCTGACAGGTGTAAGATGGTATCTTAATGTTGTCTTGATATGCATTTCCCTGATCGCTAAGGAAGTTGAGCATGACCTTAAGTGTCTTTTGGCCATTTGAACTTCTTCTGTTGAGAATTCTCTGTTCAGCTCAGTGCCCCATTTTATAATTGGGTTGATTAGCATTTTACAGTCTAGTTTCTTGAGTTCTTTATATATTTTGGAGATCAGACTTTTGTCAGTTGCGGGGTTGGTGAAGATCTTCTCCCAGTCAGTGGGTTGCCTTTTTGTCTTAGGGACAGTATCCTTTGTTTTACAGAAGCTTCTCAGTCTCAGGAGGTCCCATTTATTCAATGTTGTCCTTAGTGTCTGTGCCGCTCGGGTTATAAGTAGGAAGTGGTCTCCTGTGCCCATGTGTTGTAGAGTACTTCCCACTTTCTCTTCTATCAGGTTCAGTGTGTTCGGACTGATATTGAGGTCTTTAATCCATTTGGACTTGAGTTTTGTGCACGGTGATAGATATGGATCTATTTTCATTCTTCTACAGATCGACAAGATCATTTGGGATGAAAAGACCTAACCAAAATCTTGGCTACTGGTGCGGGAAAATTATTTGTAATCTGTCAATCATGTTTTAAATAAACAATGATTGGCCAGGCAGGAAGTATAGGCAGGAAAACCAGACAGGAAGTAGAAATGATGCAATGAGAACAGGAGAATTCTGGGAATCAGGAAGTTGATTCCTCCCATTCCAGCCCCGACCACTGAAGAAGCAACATGTGAGCTATCCCTCTGAGAAAGGTACTAAGCCATGTGGCTAACATAGATAAGAACAATGGTTTAATATAAGCTACGAGAGCTAATAAGAAGACTGAACTAATGGGCCAATCAGCTTTTTAACTTATAGAGATCTCTGGGGTTTGTCAGCTGTGAGGTACTGGGCAGGACAGAAACACCAAAAAGCTGTTGCTCATGTTACAGGCTACAATTCCTGGTGGCAACCCACATAAAAGGACATTGAAGCCAGAAGCCATTACTTTTTGCCTGCTTCCCTTTACTCTGGATGGCAATTTCATCTATCCTTGCCTGAGGGATTCTTTTGTGTGTGTTAGAATCAAGTTCTTTGGGATTCAAACACAGAGTGAAAATCAGCAGATCTCTAGGAATCCTCTAGAACATAGCACCAGATTGAGATTGCTAAAATATTCAGCCCCTTGGACTGAACACCTTGTAAATCCTCAGCCTTACTGTCATGAGACAGCCATTGTTGGACTGCCTCAACCAGAGCCTGTAAATCTGTATTACATATATTAGTATATCATTTATTCATTCTATAGATGTATATAATTATATCAGTTCTGTTCCTTTAGGGAAACGCAATATAGTGGCATTTTTACCTTTTGCAACCATTAAAAACATGAGAACAGGAAGGACATACAAGGGAGATGAAGGCCCAGTTCAAATTTGCATGTGATGGCTTGCCCATCCCTGCTCTACAGCCCACAAACCACACAATCACATGTCAGATTTGACAGAATAAAATATTTGAGTGTTGCTCACATGTGCCTATGTTTTGACAGTCCTCTCTAAAATTCATGTTGATATGTTTTGTCTCTGTGGCAGCACAGGGGAGTGGGATGTTTAAATGGTTATTGATTGGGTTCTTTTATGATGATATGATGCTTGTTTTCCATCAAAGAATTCACTGACTTATTCTATAATCTGTGTGGTAGTTTGAAATAAAAAAGCCCCCATATTAAGAGATGTGGCCTTGATGGAGGAAGTGTGTTAGTGTAGAGGTAGGCTATTCTTTTTTTTTCATTTTACATACCAATCCCAGTTCCCACTCCCTCCCCTCCTCCTGTTCCCTACACTTGCCCCCCAACACCTCCCATCCATTCACTCCTCAGAGAAGGTGAAGCACGTTGCTTTGAGGAAGGATCAAGGCCCTCCCTACTATATTTAAGCTGAGGAAGGTATACCTCCAAAGAAAATGGGTTCCAAAAAGCCAGTACAAGCATTAGGGATAAATCTTGGTTCCACTGCCTGTGGTCCCACAGTCTGCCCCAGCCATACAACTGTCATCCACATTCCAAGGGCCTAGTTTGTCCTATGTGGGTTCCTTTCCTTTTCTGGCCAGAGTTTGTGAGCTCCCATTAGCTCAGGTAAGCTGTTTCAGTGGGTGTCCCCATTACGGTTTTGACCCTTTTGTTCATATATATTCCAGCCAAGCCCAGGGAGACAGACCACTTCCTGTTGCCTAAGCATGATGTGGAACACTCGGCTCCTTCTCCAGCACCATGTCTGCTTTCATGTTGCCACGTCCCAACATGATGATAATGGATTAAGCCTCTGAACTTTAAGTCACCCATTAAATATTTTCCTTTATTAGAATTGCTGTCGTCTTCAATGTAATTCACCATATAAACAAAATGAAAGAAATAAAAACACACACAATCATCTCATTACATGCTGAAAAGGCCATTGACAAAATCCAACATCCCTTCATGAAAAATGTTTTGAAGATATCAGGGATCCAAGAAACATACCTAAATATAATAAGAGCAATATACAACAAGCCAACAGGCAGCATCAAATTAAATGGAGCAAAATTCAAAGCAATTCCACTAAAATCAGGAACAAGACAATATTGTCCACTCTCTCCATGCCTATTAAACATACTACTTGAGGGTCTACCTAAAGCAGTAAGGCAACAAAAAGCTATCAAGGGGATACAAATTGTAAAGAAAAAAGTCAAAGTATTGCTATTTGCAGATGATATGATAGTGTACATAAGCAACCCCAAAAATTTCAACAGGAAACACCTACAACTTATACACACCTTCAGTGATGTGGCTGGATAAAAGATTAACTGAAAACAAAATCATTGGCCATCCTATATACAAATGATAAAAGGACAAAGAAAGAAATCAGGGAAACAACACCCTTCACAAAAGCCACAAACAATATAAAATATCTTGGAGTTATTCTAACAAGGAAGTGAAAGACTTGTATGACAAGAACGTTACGTTTTTGACGAAAGAAATTCAAGAAGAGAATAGTATATGGAAAAATCTCCCACTTCCATGGATTGGTAGGATCAACAGAGCAAAAATGGCAATCTTACCAAAAGCAATCTACAGACTCAATGCAATCCTCATCAAAATCCCAACACAATTCTTTACAAACTTTGAAAAAAACAATACTCAACTTCATATGGAAAAACAAAACAAAACAAAAACACTCAGTTAAAACAATCCTGAACAACAAAGGATCTTCTGGAAATATCACCATCCTTGATTTCGAACTCTACTACAGAGCTATAGTAATAAAAATGCTTTGGTATTGGAAAAAAAAACAGACAGGTGGTGGATCAATGGAATCAAATTGAAGACACTGACATGAATTCACACACCCATGAACACCTATTTTTTTACAAAGAAGAAAAAAAATTATACAATGGAAAAAACTGGATATGAGCATGCAAAATAATGCAAATACATCCATATATATTGCACTGCAGTAAACTCAAGTTCAAGTGAATGAAATATCTAAACATAAAACCAGTTACATTGAACTTGATTGAAGGAAAGTGGGAAGTGCATCGGACTGGAGACCACTTCTTGAATAGAACATCATTAGCACAAACACTGAGATCAGCAATTAATAAATGTGACCTCATGAAATTGAAAAGCTTCTGAAAGGCAAAGGACACTGTCAATATGATAAAACAGCAACCTACAGAATGGGAAAAGTTCTTCACCATTGCCCATCTAACAGAATACAAAATACAAATACAAAAAACAAATAAACAAGACATCAAAAACCCAAATAATCCAATTAAAAATGAGGTACAGATCTAAACAAAGAATTTTCAAAAGAGGAATCTCCAATGACTGAAAGAACTGTTCAACATCCTTATTCATCAATTGCAAATTGAAAGGTTTGTGAGATTCCATCTTACACCTGTCAGATTGGCTAAGTTCAAAAACACTAAAGACAACTTATTGTGGACAGGATGTGGAGCAAGGGGAACACTCCTCCACTGCTTGTGGAACTGCAAATGTATAGCCACTTTTGGAATCAATATATTAGTTTCTCAGAATACTGGGAATCAATTTACCTCAAGGCCAAGCTATACCAAGCTTGGGCATATACCCAAAGGATTCTTGTTCAACTATGTTCGCCCCAGTGTTATTTGCAATAGCCAGAACCTGGAAACAACCTAGATGCTTTGTAATGGAACAACAGATAAAGAAAATGTGGTACATTTACACAATGGAGTATTGCTCAATTGTTAAAAACAATAATATCAAGAAATTTTTTTTTCTTTTTTTTATTTTTATTTTTATTAAAGATTTCTGTCTCTTCCCCACCTCCGCCTCCCCCCTCCCTCCCCCTCCCCCAATCAAGTCCCCCGTCCCTCGTAAGCCCAAAGAGCAGTCAGGGTTGCCTGCCCTGTGGTAAGTCCAAGGTCCACCCACCTCCATCCAGGTCTAGTAAGGTGATCATCCAAACTGCCTAGGCTCCCACAAAGCCAATAGGTGCAGTAGGAAAAAAAACCCATTGCCATTGTTCTTGAAGTCTCAGTAGTCCTCCTTGTCCACTATGTTCAGCAAGACCGGTTTTATCCCAGGCTTTTTCAGACCCAGGCCAGCTGGCCTTGGTGAGTTCCCAATAGGACATCCCCATTGTCTTATTGTGTGGGTGCACCTCTCGCGGTCCTGAGTTCCTTGCTCGTGCTCTCTCTCCTTCTGCTCCTGATTTGGACCTTGAGATTTCAGTCCGGTGCTCCAATGAGGGTCTCTGTCTCTGACTCTGTCTCCTTTCATCGCCTGATGAAGGTTAATATTCAGGAGGATGCCTATATGTTTTTCTTTGGGTTCTCCTTCTTATTTAGCTTCTCTTAGAACCTGAGTTATAGGCTCAATGTCCTTTATTTATGGCTAGAAACCAAATATGAGTGAGTACATCCCATGTTCCTCTTTTTGGGTCTGGCTTACCTCACTCAGGATAGTGTTTTCTATTTCCATCCATTTGCCTGCAAACTTCAAGAAGTCCTTGTTTTTTACTGCGGAGTAATACTCCAATATGTATATATTCCATACTTTCTTCATCCATTCTTCAATTGAAGGGCATCTAGGTTGTTTCCAGGTTCTGGCTATTACAAACAATGCTGCTATGAACATAGTAGAGCATATACTTTTGTTGTACGATAAGGCCTCTCTTGGGTATATTCCCAAGAGTGGTATTGCTGGGTCCAGGGGTAGGTTGATCCCGAATTTCCTGAGAAACCTCCACACTGCTTTCCAGAGTGGTTGCACAAGTTTGCATTCCCACCAGCAATGGATGAGTGTACCCCTTTCTCCACAACCTCTCCAGCAAAGGCTATCATTGGTGTTTTTGATTTTAGCCATTCTGACAGGTGTAAGATGATATCTTAAAGTTGTCTTGATTTGCATTTCCCTGATCGCCAAGGAAGTTGAGCATGACCTTAGGTGTCTTTTGGCCATTTGAACTTCTTCTGTTGAGAGATCTCTGTTCAGCTCAGTGCCCCATTTTCTGATTGGGTTGATTAGCCTTTTACGGTCTAGTTTCTTGAGTTCTTTATATATTTTGGAGATCAGACCTTTGTCCGTTGTGGGGTTGGTGATGATTTTCTCCCAGTCAGTGGGTTGCCTTTCTGTCTTAGCGACAGTGTCCTTTGCTTTACAGAAGCTTCTCAGTCTCAGGAGGTCCCATTTATTCAATGAGGCACTTACTGTCTGTGCTGCTGGGGTTATACGTAGGAAGTGGTCTCCTGTGCCCACATGCTGTAGAGTACTACCCACTTTCTCTTCTATCAGGTTCAGTGTGTTCGGACTGATATTGAGGTCTTTAATCCACTTGGACTTAAGTTTTGTGCATGGTGATAGATATGGATCTATTTTCATTCTTCTACAGATTGACATCCAGTTTTGCCAGCACAATTTGTTGAAGATGCTCTCTTTTTTCCATTGTATACTTTTAGCTCCTTTATCGAAAATTAGGTGCTCATAGGTTTGTGGGTTAACGTCAGGGTCTTCTATTCGATTCCACTGGTCGACTTCTCTGTTTTTATGCCAATACCAAGCTGTTTTCAATACTGTAGCTCTGTAATACAGTTTGAAGTCAGGGATGGTAATGCCTCCAGACGTTCCTTTATTGTATAAGATTGTTCTGGCTATCCTGGGTTTTTTGTTTTTCCATATAAAGTTGATTATTGTCTTCTCCAGATCTGTGAAGAATTTTGATGGGATTTTGATGGGGATTGCATTGAATCTATAGATTGCTTTTGGTAGAATTGCCATTTTTACTATGTTGATCCTCCCAATCCAAGAGCAAGGGAGGTCCTTCCATTTTCTGGTGTCCTCTTCTATTTCTTTCTTCAAAGACTTAAAGTTCTTGTTAAATATATCTTTCACTTCCTTGGTCAGGTTTACCCCAAGATATTTTATGCTCTTTGTGGCTATCATGAAAGGTGATGCTTCTCTGATTTCCCTCTCGGTTTCTTTATCCTTAGTGTATATGAAGGCAACTGATTTTTTGGAGTTGATCTTGTATCCTGCCACATTACTAAAGGTGTTTATCAGCTGTAGGAGTTCTTTGCTAGAGTTTTTGGGGTCACTTATGTATACTATCATATCATCTGCAAATAACGGCAGCATAACTTCTTCCTTTCCAATACGGATCCCCTTGATCCCCTTATGTTGTCTTATTGCTATTGCTAGAACTTCAAGCACTATATTGAAGAGGTATGGAGAGAGTGGACATCCTTGTCGTGTTCCTGATTTTAGTGGGATGGCTTTGAGTTTTTCTCCGTTTAATTTAATGTTAGCTGTCGGCTTGCTGTAAATAGCTTTTATTATATTTAGGTATGACCCTTGTATCCCTAGCCTCTCCAATACCTTTATCATAAAGGGGTGTTGAATTTTGTCGAATGCTTTTTCAGCATCTAATGAAATGATCATATGGTTTTTTTCTTTCAGTTTATTTATATGGTGGATTACATTGATAGATTTGCGTATGTTGAACCAGCCCTGCATCTCTGGGATGAAGCCTACTTGATCATAATGGATAATATTTCTAATGTGTTCTTGAATTCGGTTTGCCAGTATTTTATTGAGAATTTTTGCGTCAATATTCATGAGTGAGATAGGCCTGTAATTCTCTTTCTTGGTTGGGTCTTTATGTGGTTTTGGTATCAGGGTAACTGTAGCTTCATAAAAGGAATTTGGCAATGACTTTTCTGTTTCTATATTGTGAAATACATTAAGGAGTATGGGTATTAGCTCTTCTTGGAAGTTCTGGTAGAACTCTGCATTGAAGCCATCTGGTCCTGGGCTTTTTTTGGAGGGGAGATTTTTGATAACAGCTTCTAGTTCTTCGCGACTAACCGGTCTGTTTAGATTGTTCACCTGGTCTTGGTTTAGCTTTGGTATTTGGTACTTATCTAAAAAAATGTCCATTTCTTTTGTATTTTCCAGTTTTGTGGCATACAGGCTTTTGTAGTAGGATCTAATGATTCTCTGAATTTCCTCTGTGTCTGTGGTTATGTCCCCCTTTTCATTTCTGATCTTATTTATTTGCGTGTTCTCTCTCTGTTGTTTAATTAGTTTGGATAGGGGTTTGTCGATCTTGTTGATTTTCTCCAAGAACCAACTTTTTGTTTCATTGATTTTTTGGACTGTTTTCTGTGTTTCTATTTTGTTGATTTCCGCCCTCAGTTTGATTATTTCCAGTCTTCTACTCCTCCTGGGCACATCTGCTTCTTTTTTTCCTAAAGCTTTCAGGTGTGCTGTTAAGTCCCCTATGTATGCTTTCTCCGTTTTCTTTAAGTGTGCACTTAGTGCTATGAACTTTCCTCTTAGCACTGCTTTCATCGTGTCCCATAGGTTTGAGTATGTTGTCTCTTTATTTTCATTAAATTCAAGGAAGACTTTAATTTCTTTCTTAATTTCTTCCTTGATCCAGGTGTGGTTCAGTAGTTGACTGTTCAGTTTCCATGAGATTGTCGGCTTTCTGGGGGTAGTGTTGTTGCATTCTAACTTTAATCCGTGGTGATCTGATAAGACACAGGTAGACACTGATATTTTTTTGTATCTGTGGAGGTTTCCTTTGTTTCCGAGTATGTGGTCAATTTTCGAGAAGGTTCCATGAGCTGCAGAGAAGAAGGTATATTCTTTCCTATTTGGGTGGAATGATCTATAGATGTCTGTTAAGTCCAATTGCTT
>JABTXL010001605.1:5671593-5700549 GCA_025134845.1 Neodon shergylaensis | reverse complement strand
TAAATGATAAACAAGCTACATTCTGGAGTCCTAGAGAGGCTATGGAACAAGGAGGGCCCCCAGTGTGATAGTGACACATGGATTATCCTCGGAAGGAGAAATAGAAGAGATTTCCTGGGTAGCATGGGTTCAGGTAGGAACGGAAACATGAGGGATTGGTTTGGGAGAGAGCTGGAGGAGGAAAATAATGAAAAAGGTGTCCTGATGGGGTGGCATTTTAGGGTTAGGTAGAAATTTGGTGCAAGAGAAGCTCCCACAAATCTACAAGGATGACCCTCGCTAAGACTTCTAGCAATAGTGGGTAGATAGCTTGAATGAGCCATCTCCTGTAATCGGATTGGTGACTACCCTAATTGCCATTCAGAGAGCCTTCATCTAGTAAGTGATGGAAGCAGATGCTGAGAACCACAGCCAAGCACTAGGCCAAACTGTGGGAATGCTGTTAAAGAGAGGTTGGAGGGATTGTATGAGTCGGGAAGTGGGAGTCAAGGTCAGCACAAGGGAACCCACAATGACATGGCATTCACAGACACTGGACCCACCGATAAGAAGCCTGCATGAGACCGACATAGGCCCTCTACATATGTTTGACCATTATATACCTTGGTCTACTCATGGAACTCCCAGCATTGGGAGCTGGACCTGATACCTGACACTTCGGCAGGCTTTTCAGAACTCGTTCCTCATACTGGATTGCCTTACCAAGCATTTATACGAGGGAAGGAGCTTAGTCTTACCTCAAATTGATATGCCATGCTTTGTTGACTCCCATGGGAGGCCTGCCCCTTCCTAAATGGAAACAGAGGAGAAGTGGATTGGCTGGGAGTGGGGGCAGAGAGGAGGTGGGGAGAGGCAATGGGAAGAGAGGTAGAAGGATAAACTGTGCTCGGGATATAAAATAAATGAATACATTTAATTTAAAACAAATTAAAAAGAGTTGCCATGGTCATGGTGTTTCTTCACAGCAATTAAAACCCAAACTAAGACAATCTGCCAGGGAAATGCCAGTGTAGTTCGAAATGTGGCAGCAGGAAGAGAAAACAGACTTAGCCACAGAGTAAGAGGCCACAGCTCCAATGTTTCATGGTGGCTTTGATACACATAGAGAGGCTGTGTGCTTCAGCCTCCTCATGTGACAGCAGAATGCCCGAGATGACTGAGCATTCAGAAAGAAAGTCTTACTAAAGAGACCTACAGGCAGGCTGCTTCCCTCCCGTGAAAGCTGGTACCCCTGTCTTATTCCCTCAATCTCCTGGTCAGCTGAAATCAACAAGGCAGTGACATTCAGAAAATATTAGGGAGCACTTACATTCTTTATTGTCCTTCCTTCCTTCCTTCCTTCCTTCCTTCCTTCCTTCCTTCCTTTTTTCCTTCCTTCTTTCTTTCTTAAAGACGGAGTTTTTCTATGTTGCTTTGGAGCCTGTTCTGGAACATGCTCTTATAGAGCAGGCTGGCCTCAAACTCCCAGAGACCCATTTGCCTCTGCCTTCCCAGTGCTGGGATTAATGACATGCGCTACCATCACCGAGTCTATTTACATTCTTATGCTCTAACATGGCAACTCGCAATCCTTCTATCTTTGTGTTCATTTTTATGACAATTCAATCCGTCTAAGCTTCTATCCATCCTGTGAAGGACAGACAGCAAGCCTCTGTCTATAATATTTCTGAAACCAGGAAATAAAATATCCATTGTGGGTATTAGGCAAGGCAATGGAGATGGCCAGATCAATATAACTGAACACTGAAGACTATCTTTTTCTGTAATGCTATTATTTTTCTGTCCCAACTGTCTCTCTTCTTGACTGAATAAAATAGTCTCACATCAAAAATGATATGAAGCAAACCATAGGGTTCATTAGACAAGAGGAAAGAAAAATGAGATTCCTATTGCTTAAACGTTTAAATAAATTTCATGATGAGGCATGCGTTACCTAAAACACTATGATAATTATTGCATGTAAATGTTCCATTCATAACCAGACACTCTGAAATTCTTACAAGCAAGATTAGGTAATTGCTACCATTGCAAATGGATATAAATTGGTGACTGATTACATTTGAATAATGTAATAGGCCCAGGTCCTCAGCAAAGCCTTCTATCATATAATGTAACCAAAAACCTATCATCTTCTAGAATATATGCAATATTATCCTCTTCCTGACCTGTCCCTGTGATTATGTGTATATACACATGTATATACATATGTGTGTTTCTATAATGTCATATCACCTAATATATATTCACATATACATATATGTGTTCCTATATAACCAACATATAAATATATTAAATGAATAAAAATTATTGTATCATTGGGATATACTTCCTGTCATTTCCCTTAAGCTTCATATTGTTCTACTCATAAAGAGATAAAACTAGTGTCAGCCAGTCCTATAAAATATTAATCATAGGGGCATGTTTTAATATTATAAAAATCAAGAAGGTTTATTTGCAAAATTTTAAAAAGACACTTCCCAGCTTATTTTTATGTTACATTATACTTATTCAGTGTGCATATATACATGGCTATGCTTGCCTAAGTGTGAGTATTCATATGTCATGGAACATATATAGAAGTCAGAGGATAAACCGTTGTTGTCAGTGATCCACTTCCAACACCTGGACTTGACGGATCAAACTTGCAACAAGTACCTTCATTGCTGAGCACTCTTGGGAGCCTACTAACCTGATTCAATGGGGGAACACCTCACTTTCTAGTAAGTTTGCTGTAAGCACAATTCTTTGTATAAATATTTCCCCCTTAAAGAAAAGTAGGTTTTGATGTTCATGACTTTTAAACTCCTACCACATATTACCATAGATATCAATTGTCTATGTGTATACTTCATTCCATTAGTGTGCTTTTATTATTCTCACCCATAAGGAACAGAAGAAAAAAAGGGAAGCAACTTCTAGTTACTAGAGACAGTCAATGATGAGCCCTATTTCTCCTCAGTAGTATTGATGAGTATGTAATTTTTCTTTTCTCATGTACAATTTGTTTTATTGCTAATTATGATGTTAGTGAACAAAGAATTAGACTACTTTATCACCACCAGAGATACCTTTCTTTAGTTTTTAAGTACATATTCTAGCAATATGATTAGTTTATGCTCTACTACAGTATTTGAGTTGCTAAATCAAACTCTAGTCTTCCAACTAAGTAAAGAAAATATCACAGATCCTATTAACTATTGAGTTTAGTTACATAGCAAGACAGAAATAGAACTAGAGGCTTTTTATTGGCTGTTGATAAATTCAGCAAATTGGACAGCCTAATAGAAAGTGCCTTTTGCCTCTGTATTGGCAAAACACACATGGTCAGGGAAGCCACCAAGCCTGGCTGATCTTAACATTCTAACTCCAACATGGGCAATCTTGTTTGTCAGGGTCAAAGTATAATGAACCTCAGTTACCTCAAGACTAAATGTACAAAACACACACACATACACACAAACACACACAATTCATTTTGTTATTCAACTCTCTGGTTTCCTCAACCATTCTAAAGGAGAAGTTTAAGCAAAGCGAATAAATCTATTGTTTCATTAATATTCTAGGAAGAACCTTTTCCAAGTATTAACTAAGTGACAGTCACACCTCTGACCCAACTAATTATTTTCTAATGTGGTTATTATGAAAGTACACCCTGCAACACACTTGTCAGTTTAAGTTCTAAACATAAATAGAACTCAAAGGATGGCAAATAATGAAAGAGTGTAGTGATGCAAGTTTAATTTCCTTTTCTTTAGAGTCCAGCACCATTATTGTTCACTACCAATTTATTATTTAAATGTCATATTAGAGGAAATTACAGACTTGGGAGCTAATTGCTACTTCTTAAGTAGATGTGAACAATCCCAAGTTGTTAAAACATTTTATTGGTTATTTTCTATTGCGATAAAACACCATGACAAAGATACCTTGTTTTAAAAAAAGAGTTTATTTGGGCTCACAGTTTCAAAAGGAAAGGAATCCATCATGCTACATAAGCATGGTTGGAAGAGGCAGGCATGGAAGCTTGAGTAGGAACCTGGGGCATCACACCCTCTGCCACAAGCCACAAACAGAGAGAGTGAACAGGAAGTGGCATGAGGTTTTAAACTCTCAAAGCCTGACTAACAGTGTCGTACTTGCCCCACAAAGTCCTAAACTTCCTCAAGCAGCACCATCAACTCAGACCAAGTCTTCAACTACTCCCATCTATGGGAGCCTTCTGACTCAAACCACCATATGGCCTTACCCGAGGCTTGAAACAAACTGTTAATCTATGAGTCATTCACAAAACAGAGAACTATCCAAAGACATCTTTCATAAACAATACAGTATTTAAAATCTAAAATGTGATCACTTGAATCTTTTAAACACAAATACATATACACACACTGATATGATTATAATTCAATAAAAACCATGGCATCTTCAAAGAGAATTCACAGGGAAGAACAATTTCTAAAAATTATTTGTTCATTTGTTTTCACATTAGTACCATTTCAATTAACACAGTGTTTATTATAGAAAGCATATAAAATTTGATTTTAACATTACTTTCAGATCTCTACAGTGTGCTTCCCTATATTGTTACCTATTTCAGCTACTATGGTACACGAGTTCTGAAGAAAGTTAGCTATTGAATTTTGGTAATAATTTACATGCTTGTAAATTTGTATAACAATATACAGACAAATTAATTTTTAAACAGTATGCCATGGAGTAATGAAAGAACCTATTCCAGGAATGGAAGCCATGGTTTAGTATTGACGAAGTTTCAGATACACTTGAGGAATTAGAGACCTGCTTGCTAATGATGTCATACTTGGCTCAAGGGACTTCAGGGAAACTGTAAAGCCAGTCAAGGAGGAGAATTGCAATGTGATGGAAACTTCAGTGGAACATTTAAAGATTACCTTGGTTTCTTTTGCAACACATTTGCAAAGACAACTCAGAAACATAATTTCTAGTTGCATGTATCAGTCCCACAGCCAGAAAACTGCAAGACATGGAGCTTGATGGGTTGTGCTGACAGAGTGTCAGAACTGCAGGCAGCTTCAGGAGGAACACGTGGGACGATAATAAACAAGAAATGGAGCTACACCACAGATTCATTTACATGGACTTTTAAGCAGCAATGACAGGCTGGAGACTCTGTACAAAGTCTTGCAGGGCCAGGCATTCATGAATGTAGGAAAAAGATTTTCACACTCTACCATTGAAGTGATTCTGGCTTTTTAATATTAAGAGTTCTCATGAAATTTACCATCTGATAATCATTCTAATGTAGTCTCATCATATATCCCATGTTCTAAAAAGACTAACAGCTTAACTAATCAGGCACATGACCTGGGCAAAACAATTCACCTTGACCCACAAATTTCCTCATTCATATAAAGATTAAAACTCCTGAGTGTTTAACTGTGAGGAAATCTGAGCTTCATTGCATAACCCCTACTTTTATTTAGCTCACATAATGTACCGACTTGCCAACGTGAAGCTATAGAGCAAATGACTTTTGACAAAACACGATAATGATTCAGGTTTGATTCTAGAATGATTTTAGATGGCACAGTTACTGCTGCACACAGTAAAATGTATTCAAGAAAGAACTCTGACTTAAGCCAAAGTACTTGTCCATGAATGTAAATGAATCCATGACCTTCAGAACATAATAGAATGTAGATTAGCAGTTGTTAAAATTCTAAGTGTGCTTAATACTTTTTCGATTGTGGCTTAAAAAAAGACAATGTAAAAGAACCATTTTTTCTTTGCCAAAATGACTAAAATAAGTAAGGTTTAGCTTAATAAGGCCCTTGAGATTCTGCTAAATGATGCTGCTTCTCATGTCTGTAAAGTGGGTCATGTTCCTTTAACAACAACAAGTGCCTTGGGTTTTTCTTCCTTGAGTTTGTGGTGAGTCACTACAGAATTCAGATCAGCACAAACAAGAACATGTCCTTTCCATGTCTCCCCTCCATTGTTAACTCAGTTCTTACAGCTAGATGAAACTGTAATAAAAGCCATTTGTTCTCTGATTTCTATTACTTTTTCCCCCAGTGGGTATGACGAATTTGGAACAATAACATTTAAATCGATACAGAAAAAAAAAAAAACAGAGAATCTTCAGAAAAAGTCATCACTACCAGATAGCACTCAAGAAGCTCATCATCCTGGCAAAGAGTACAAAATAAGCTCCCAGCTTGGTGATTTGTTAATTTTGGGGATGCAAAACACATACCACACCTCAAAGAGAGCAAGAGACAACTAACATTGATTCAAATATGATAAACAAGGCTTGGTAATATGGAATTAGGTTGCCCACAATGATATGATCCAACTGGGAGTGGCTCTAGGAACATTTTACAGTCACAGAGTCAAAGAAAATTATAAATGGAGACATTTCCCAAAGACATACATGCAAATATCTGTTAAATGGAGAAATCTTTGTCTCAGATGTGGTCTATTTATATTTTACATAGGGCTTCTCTGGTAAACAGAAAAGTTAGATATGATACAGAAATTGACAGCAAATGACTCATAACTGAATTAAAACTAGGTAAAGATAATTTAGGCTCACGATCTGCAACATTCCAAATATACTAATCATGAAGTTTTTTATCAGCCAATTTAACACTGAGAAATGTTCAACATAGACATTCAATACACAAACACACACACACACACACACACACACACATGGTGGCTGAGTGGTTTATACTTCCTGACAGTCCCTGTTCACATTTTTCAATGAAAATGAACAAAAATGAGACTTAAATGCAAGACTTTGAGGACTATTAAGTGAATTTCAAATAGTTGACTCAGTTAAAAACAATTTCTTCTAAAATAGTGTTTTGTTTAACCTTTCTGAAGATGAATGGAGGTGACATGATTATCATCTCAATGCCTCCCAGACAGGCAAGGTCAGAGAACCAAATGGATGAATGTTTCCTTTTACAATGCATGTTTTCTTTGTTGGATAGTTCATTTTTTTTTGCCTTTTTGAACTTTACTGAGCTTAAATAAATTCTATAAATAGGATTTTCCAGCTTAGGTGCATTTAATGTCTTTTTAAAAATTGATATTTTATTATTTAACATTCCTCACTTAGACGAGACAACCTGACAGCACTGTAAAAGAGTGTAAGCTATGACTGTTCGATTGTCTAGGTTGACTGAAGTGCTTGCCTCTATCCTTCAGCAAAACTCCCTGAAATTGGTTATTATTAGCCTATTTACATATGTGTGTACAAATTCTGAGTTTCAGTGTCTAATAATATAATTCCCTTCTTTTTACCCAAAACTTCTCATACTATCTAAAACCATTCATAACTGCAAACATCAAGAGAGCTCTTCACTTGACTTAATATCCTGTTTTCAGTTTCACAGATCTTCCTATCATCCTCAATTTTCAATGCACTTCTAGTTTCGCCAGATTCACTCTTGGCTGTCTAGCTCTCTGGAGTTTGTTTAATTTCTGGAGAAAACAGAAGTGATGAAAACACTTATGAATCCCACATCTCTGCTGCCTACCTTTTGTGCATCAACCTAACATTTTACTGCCTCTCTGTATGAACATCTCGGATTAAGTTCTTATATAATGTGGAAGGCCTTTATAAAATTTTATAAATGATCCTACTGTCAATTCTCCCAACAACCAGAAATAATAATTACTGCATCTTCTAGATTCACTCATTTCTTAATTATCCATTACTCCCAGGAAGTACTTTCTTCATATTTTGAATTCCAATTTTTCATTATGAAAATTTTATATTAAAGCTGGATTGCACAGTGTTCCAGTTTTATTTCTGCTGATGTGATAAATATCCTGGAAAAAGAAACTTTTGGGAAGAAAGAGTTTATTTCATCAGTGACAGAAGTCAAAGCAGGAACTTAAAGGAAGGACCACTTTCTAGTCCACATAGCACTACCTCTGACTAAGAAACTCACTTCACAGCCAAAGAAGTGTGGCAGGAATCATGGAGGAAGTTGCTTGCAGGACAGTGGGCAGGCATATGCCCAGCTAGTTTTCAAATACAATTCTGAGCAATCTGTCTACATATTGGTAGCATGAACAGTTCAGTCCTTTCGCATCAATTAACAACTAAGACAATTCCCCCAAAACATGCCCACAGGTCAACTTGTTCTACTCAATTCTTCAAATAATACTTTCTTTCTAGATAATATGAGGTTGAGTGAAGCCAATAGTTAAGGCTAACTATGACATAAGGATTACGGTTACTCAACATTTTATGTCCAAACTTTTTGTACTGTTATAATAAAGGCATATTTTCAAAGTAGCAAATAATTTTTTCTTTTAACATATTTTGAATTTTTGAATTGAAATAATCTTTGTTGTAATGATTATCAAAACATTCTTTACAATGTTTTGCTATTTCTTCTAGATAAAAGACCATGAATGATAATCTCTAAAGTGTTCAATAAGAGAGGATGCATTTAAAAAAAAAGCCACAAGGTATTGCTGAAACTGAATAAAAACAAATAAACTGAAAAAAAAACACAAGAACAAAAGTCAATATGTAAAAAAGTAAAAGGAATAAAAGTAAAGAATTGCTATCTTGATCATATCCTGAACAATAGAAGAATCTTTAATTTATTTCTTATTGTTGTTTCCACCCATGGGATACACTGGTGTGTGTGTGTGTGTGTGTGTTTGCTCTGTCATATTTTAATTATTCCTAATCTACAAATTTTATTACATTTTTATATTTCAACACCCATTTGTGCTTTGCATATATGAAGTCTTTCCTCTGTTTTTTTTGTTTATGCTACAACCCAATATAATTTTTCCTTTCCACAAAAATGACACCAGTTTTTCTTTCATTGTAAGTTTGTCACTGAAAAATATTAAGTTTGTATTCACATGGAAAGAATCTTATCACAAGATTGTTTTGGAATAACAGTGTGAGTAAAAGCATTAAAGACCAGAAGTTATTTTCTTTCATAACTTTGCTTATTTACTCCTTTAAATTTGGCTTCATTTTTTTCTAATGAAAAGTGAGCCATAATTTTGACCAATTAAAAGGTATACTAATGGTGACTATAAGGAAAATACCATGTATGCATGTATGAAATCCTCAAACAATAAGATATATGTATTCTTTGTCCTTCCCACATCCTATCACCACTCTACCCACGCAATTTCATGTTCTTTCTCTTTCTAAAACAAAAAAAAATCAAACAAACCAAAAAAAAAAATGCTTGGGCATGGGGCCTTCTAACATACACACATACACTCAGAGGAAAATTTGGTTAGTAGAGTGCGTGCCTTGTACGCAAGAGGTTCCAGGTTTAATCCCCAGTAATAAAAAGGAAAACAACAGCAACAACATAATGCTTTGGGCTGGGGCTTTAACTTAATTGTTGAAGAACTTGTGTATCAAGCAACTTGGTTCAGTATTTCATATGGTAAAACATGGACACAGTGTCGCCCACCAGTAGTACTAGTCTGAATATCAAGGCAGGAGGATTAGAAGTTCATTACTACCCTAAAATAAAGGAGAAAAATTTCAGTGTCATGCTAAGATGGAGAACAGAGATTCAATGTCATCCTAAGACACAGAATCAGAAGTTCAATGTCATTTTTGGTAACACAGTTAATTCATGATCAGCCTAGACTGTAGAAGAGTCTGCCTACATAAATCAACAACTAAACATCTTTTAAGTATTGTGCTCTGATTTCAAGTTTTGTGGATTTTTTAAACCTTTGATCTTTCATGTTTTAATTTGAAATAGCTCCATGCATCTATTTTTGTAGTATACAACACTCTGGATTTGTAGTTCAATGTCTTTCCCCAGTTTTTTGCATATTTCATCAATTTAAATATTGATTTTGTTTATATATTTCTCTATTCCTCTTCAGGTATTCTAAGAATAAATATGCCAAATGCTATAAATGATGGCCCTTGTCTTATACGTTTTGCATATTTTCAATTGCTTTGTCTCTGTTTTATGCTCTATATAGTGATGCAGAATTAACTTCAGTCTTACCATTTCCTTAGTTGGTCTAATCTGTTGTTACAACAATTCATACACATCATCTGGTTATAACCCTCAATTCTAAAATATACATTTATTATTTATTGTTACCATTGTTTCTCCATGCTGGGACTAAAATGCAAGAACCCACTAATGCTAATCAAATACACTTTGTTCATGAACTTCAGTTTCTAGTCTCCTAGATCAGGGAAGCAACTCGTGAACTTCAATATCGTTTCTCCTAGATCAGGGAAACTGCCCAAGACTTTCTCCAGTTTCACATTGTCAGCTGATTGCTCTAATTTGGAAAAATATAATTCTTGTGGATTGTTTCCCTTCCCAAAATCCAGTCCTTTAAAGATTTTGCTCACTTGTCACGTTGTCTTGGGGGAGGAGTTTCTAAGTATTTTTCATTAATATTTTAGTTATTCTTGATTGAGAAAATTCATCCAAAACAATTTACTTCTCTCATTTGGAAGCAGATTTACCTCATTCTCTCTAAATTTTTAATTGTATCACTGAAGATATGTGGTGATTTACATCCACATATAATATATGTACTTAATTTCTAAGATTTATTTGGTTTAATTTTACTCATGCTTTGTTTTTAATATCTTTTTATTGCTAACATTTTATGGCTTCTCATAATTCCAAAACATAGCACCAACTGTATTATTTTATTTTTATGTCTGATAACACCAATATCTGTAGTTTTCATGAGTGCAATTCTTCTGTGTATTTGTTCTATGATGTTCACTTGTGGTAGTTACAGATCCTCTTTGCCTTATGCAAGTATTTATTAAACTATATCTGTGAAGATTATTTAAGGACTTATATGGTATTTCATACTGCCAGAAAATTGTTTTCTACCACTGAATGCTTCACTATCATCCTGGAATGAGGATAAATTACATTTTCCTTTAGAATTTGTTCATAGAGCTAGCATGAATTTTCCTTGTCAACCTAAGCAACACCAACTCAAAATGGATATGGAAACCCTCTATTTTATTTTATTTTGCTCATTTTCTCGACTTATGTTCAAATTGTCCAAGGCAAAATGTTCTCCCTTCCTGATGACTGACATTTAACTTTGCTCTTAGTGACTAATACGCTCTGAGAGGAGGTTTCTATTTACTTCCCTTTTAAAAGCATAACCTAGATTTTAAGTCATTTTCAGTTTGGGTTATCCATTCTTCAATAAAAGACACACTAGTGTTTGTCATAAACCATGAAGGAAGTGGTATGCCATAGCATCTAAATGGAAGCTGACTGCTTCCCTCCAATTCAGCACTTGGGACTTCCTTATTGTATAGATCACAGCACACTCCCAGAGTGTTTCCACATCCCATACATCTCTTCCAGCTATTTCCAGTAAGAACTATTCAGTCTATCCAGTGTTTTCTGCTTAGCAATGAACACAGCACCACCAGCCCAGATTTACCTGATGTTTGTGAGACATGGTGAGAGGTAAAATGATTAAAAGGAAAAATAGAAGAAAGAAGCCTTAGCTCTGAGGAATGTCAGTCTATGCCCTCCGATCAGTGTTCAAAAAACTAAATTCCAGTGAGACAAGTTATCTCAGGGTGCAAATACAGTGGCACTAAATTATGTTTTCTAGCTTCTTGATGCTGTTCAATACTGTACTTGTATGTTCATTTTAACCTAAATATTTGGTTTTGCATATTTATAAGTTTTAGAGTCTAATGGGCCCCTAAGAAATGAGACATAAACAAATACTTCAGTGAGTATGATTTTGGAAAGCTAAGCTGAAATTTAGTAGGGCAAACTCCCATTGAGACATTAAGTGAGCCAGGAACCTTAGTTATTTAACAGTCTTAATTGCAAGCCCCCTAACTGACATCCTTTCTCCAACATAAGTCTGTCTGTAAACAGAAATGACAAAGATCATTCTGACATGCTGTTTTTAGGGTGGGTGACAGTGATTTCTCTCACTGAAGGCATGCTTGACTGTGATTTGGTTTTATATTGCTTGACTAAGGAGCAATGCAGGCTGATTAAGATGACAGGGAAATTTCTACTGGGCATATCATTACATTCTTCCCATTTATTAATGGAACGCTACTCGGGATATTTTCTTATGTCATTTTAAGCATCTGTTAGTACTCTCTTATGTAGATGTTGATCAGATCAGTATTTTTGTTTATTCTTTTGTGGAACTGTGAAATTAAGAAAATAGAGGGGAATATGTTTCAGGTTAAGGAAATAATAATATAAAGTCTAGGAATATAACAAAGTCTTAAAAGAAAATACCAGGCATCTCTCTGTCTGTAAGTCTTTACCATCAACAAGAGATACTTTTGATTTCATGTTATCTGTGGTTTGACTATTTGTTTAAAGACAACTTTTACTTTTGGTGCCTTACCTAGGAATTTTGTGCAGTGATCAGTATTCCCAGCATTCCAATGCTGTGGTCAGCATTCTGCTGTGGCCAGTACTCTGTATTTTATAGAGATTTAAAAAATGATTCATAACAGCAGCAAAATTACAGTTATGAAACAGCAATGCAAAATTTTGATGTTTGAGGTCACTGCAACATGAGGAACTGTATTACAGGGTTACAGCGTTAGAAAGATTGAGAATGACTACTCTAGGACTATCAACATAATCAGATCTCGGTGTGAAAACACTACAGCCAAACTAAGATTCCAATCTTCAAGTTTTTGTAACATTCATTTGGCAATAATATCATAAGATCAGGCAGTTTCTTCCTACTTTAATGACATATAAGTTGATATATAAGTGAATGAGTTTAGCAACCAAAAAATATGTACTTAATTTCCAATAGAATATCAACATTTTTCAAAAACTCCTTTGCTAAGGGAAAGTATCTTTAAAGGGTACATTAATATAAACAGAAATATTTAATTGAAGAATAAGAAATTTAACATCAAGATTCCTGTTTGTATGCATCCCATTGTTCACAGTCTAAGAAACATATCACTCTAAGGCTGAAAACTTGGAGGAAATGGAGAATGACGAGGTGCTTTGGGGATGCTCATTCCCTTTTGTTAGCATTGATTTCTTCCTCCTTGCTCAGGAGATATTGTCCTCCAAAAAGTTAAGTAAAAGGTCAGATCAGAGGGGATAAGGAAAGCAAAAAAATTAGCGCTATCTGCAACAAACCATCAGTTTTTCTAATAAAATAAAGAGAACCATGGACCAATGAATGTGGGCAATATTCCCTTATGAAGTTTATCTAAAACAGTTATTTTATCTGCCAGAGTTATCATCATTATTATTTTTTTAGTTTACTTTAAAATAATCCAATATTGTAAGTAAACACTCAGACTAATAACTTTTGCTTCATAAATAAACATGAGAACCCCAAATGAAAGATTTCATGTAATGTCAAAACTTCCATTAGTCCTCTACTATATTACTGTTCAAAAATCTTCAATAAAATAAGGATTAAATAATTATGTCCACACTCCTTAATCCTGTTCAATCTAGTACTCAATTTCTTAGCTAAATTGATAAGACAAGTGAACGAGATAAAGAAGATAGAAGTAGAAAAGGAAGAATCAAAATATCCTCATATGCAGATGACATGTTTCCATACATAAAGGACTCTAAAGACTCCACGAGAATAAAGGTCTCCAAAGACTCCATGGAAAAATTTCTGCATCTGGTGAACATATTAGGAAAGTAGTAGCATAGAAAATTAATGCATAAAAATCAGCCTTCCTATATACGAAAGAAAGAAAGAGAGGGGAGGGAGGGAAGAAGAAAGGAGAAAGAATAAAGAAAGAGAAGATAAAAAAGGAAAGGAAAGGACAAAATGAAATTAGGGAAACAATGCCATTCACAATCTCCTCAAATCTGTATAAAAACAATACACTAGATCACTACTGTCAGGGTAGGCAAGCATTCACGATTATATATAATCATAATAAGAATAAAATAGCATTTCTTTAAAGTTGCAAGTCTCAAACTGTTAGTATGCTGCTGTCCATTTAATCAAATGAGATCAGATATTATCTTGCACGCCAAGTCATATAATTAATACAAGAACATACAGTGGTAGAAGAAGGAAAAGAAAGTATTAGAAGGATGTCAAAGACACTCGACATGGTGATGCCTGCCTTTGATTCGTCATTTACAAAGCCAGTTTTGGGGGTTTATGTAGTGAGTTCCAGGATACCCTGGGGTACATAACAAGTTTAAGGCCAGCTTGAGCTACATAGCAATGATATCTTGTCTTGAACAAACAAACAAAGAAGACAGAGGGGTGACAAAAAGGGGGGGAGAGAAATAAAGGATGGAGGGTAGGAGGAAAGGAAAACAGAGAGGGGAGAGAACTACACACAACTAACACTCCATGATTATTTATCTTAATTACAAACAACTAAGCACAGTTCCATCAAGAAAATTTTGGAACTTTGCTATTGCAAAGTAGTCCTAATTTGAAGTGCTCAGTTGCAGATTCAGTCAGTAAACTAATTTTCTGATAAACCCGACTCCAAGTCCTCACTCCATCCTGCTCAGTTTTGTGTGCTGCCTGGATTGCTAACCACTGCATTCAGATTGTTTCTGCTTCTTGAGTGGTTTGGAGAAAATACTAGCCCCCGGGCCACAATTCTTTGAGAGATAACACTCCTGCTGTGGCAGCAGGTCTCATTCTCATGAGGACCTTCTGTTTTCTGCCAAGTAAAAATGGAGCATTGAGTGAAGGCAGAAAGACATCAAAGTGCTTCTTAAATCCAAAGCCTGATTCTTTCACCCCACACTCGGCCTAAGTAGCTTCCTTTTCTTGCATGGGTCTGTTTTGTCTGACTGTTTCTCTAAGCACAAGATCTGTAAGAATCTCTGTAACCTGTGTGTAATTCAGCCCCCTCTGTAGCCTGTGTGTAAAGTCAGCCATTAGATGAAAATCGACAGAAGGGAATTGAGAAGGCCAAAAGAGGCCTCGGAAAAGCAGACACACAGCAATTTGGAATCAAGCATTTTGTGGCTAAAATGTGCCAGTGATTTGTTTTTGCACACATTAGGAAAAAAACTGCTCATATACCATTCCCTGAAGTATCCCTGGGAAACCATTAGGCTTAATACAAACACCACTTCTAAGCAACAGAGGATAGTATGTATCTATTCTTGTTATATTGGAACATAAAGTGATCATAGGCTGTGTCCCAAAGACTAATAGTACAGAAACTGAGGCAGGATAAAATATGTTGCTACAATTTCTACAGACTTAAGTCCTAACACTCTACTGAAAGCCAACAATTTTTCTTACTATTTTTAAGGAGAGTCTAAGGAGATAAATGAGCCTCCTCTTAGAATTGTAGTTTCACCATGTGGACCAAGAGCACCAAGAGTTAAATGCCTAGAGTGGGAATGATGATGCTGTTCCCAAGATAAAAAGACTTATGCCTTAGGATCAAAGGATATTATGTGCACAAAGGATATTGCACATAAGGGCCAAGCAGTCCACAAAAATGAAGTGAAATAACAACATAATCTCTAAACAGCAAGGAGCCTACAAGGTCATTCCAAATGTCACCAACTTCCAGAGACTTCAGTCTGATGTTACACATCCATGCTTAATGTTTATGCTGTTCAATATGATTACCATAATCCTTCCTAACAAGCATGTGAAACTTAAAAAAAAGTAATAAAATATCTTTATTTATGCTGAAAAGATTTTTTTCTTTCAAACATAGATATTTTATTTTTTCTTTGAGCCTTAAGCACATCCAGAGGCAGTGAGGACAATTTATGAGAATGCAAATCAGAAATCAAAATTCACAAAATACATTTTCCTGTCTATTTTTTCTTATATCAAAGACAAGCCTAAACCCTTCTGTACTGAATTTTTACACAACTGTAAAAATCCTTTAACTCATCTCTAATCGAATGTTACAAGGAGGATTCCCATATGAATCTATGCAGTGATTTTTCTCCCTTGTACTCTGTGACTCATTTGCAAATCCAGACACTTGGAACATTTTTTTATGTTTTATTTATGTTATGAGGTTTGTGGACAGTTTTGAAATGATAAAAGCCTTACTGTCCTTTGCTCAGGCTTTATGTCTTCAGTCTTGCCACAAAAATGTGACAAGATCCAAACAAATTTAGTTTCAGAGTTTACATGCAAATTCTTAGCTATAAATATTCAGCCTGCAAACATTATCATTATAAAACAAAAGCCTATTTCATAGGACAAACAGAAAGATAAGAATTGAGAGCAATCCATCCCTTCAAAACTTTTCTTTGCTTGTTATTCATCTCAGTCTTTTTAAGATATGATAGTGATTGCCTTTTTGTGTTGAATTACCAGCAAATGAAATCCTAGAATAAACCATTCAAACAGGACAGTTTCACATACACATTTGAGACAACTGTTTAAAAAAAAAAAAAGCCAGACAATTATCCTTTGCCATCATGAAATTACCCTCAGTATCCAAATTTTCACCCTCTGAAGAAATCCATGTTTTCTGTTCTGTATGCCAGGTTATGTTCACATAGTGAGCCTTCTCAATTGCATACAAACCATAATATATAATAACAAGTTCAATGAGAAAACAAAGGTTACAATGTCATTACATCCTGAGACGTTTTCAGAAAAAGTAAACCAGAAGTTTGAGGCAAAGAATTTTTATATTTACTTGTTTAATAGTGGCACAGTGATCAGGTCAGAGGACAATTGGTGGGAGTCAGTTCTCTCCCAGAGACCGAACTCGTGTCATCAGGCTTTGCGACAGGCACATTAGCTGGCTGAGCCATCTTGCCAGACTTGAGGCAAAAAAAAAAAAAAAAAAAAAAAAATAATTGTGTGTGAAGCTGATCAGTCCTAACTGTCTCCTGCACACTTTGTTTTGCTAATAACGTATTCATATTATTCATGGACATTCCTCTAAACACCCTGTTTTTGTGTTCATCTTATTTAACTTTTACAAAAATGCAAAGGTGTCAGCACTATGACTGCCATCACCATCCCGGAAAAAGGAGGCAGGAAGCTCTGGTAATAGATGCAGAAATCCAGGGCTGAGAAAAGGCAGATGGCCCTATCATTTCCGAAACAGTGTATACAATCGGTCTGCTGATGAGCTCTAGAAGCCACACTAATAAAAGGAAGGAAGGCAATGTCAAAGCATGAAAGTCCTCAGCATGGCATGCCCTCCAGGACTGTGCTTTGAGTCTAGCAGAGAGCAAGAAAAATCATCTCTAAAATAAAATGATAAAAAGTATTCAAGATGACAGATGCTGGGGAAGTAAACATTGTTTTTAAAGAACGATTTAATCCCCCAGTCTTCTGTTAAGTTCTTGAAGCCCCACAGAGCACGAGGTCCCAGATGTTGCGCTAAAGCAGCCCTTCAGAAGGGAAACTGAGTGTGCCGCACCTGCAAACCCTTGCCCTGATTACTGATCCGTTTATCTCATTTCAGAGTATCATGGTGATCCTGGGTAGGTAGACTAACATTGTCAGCTTGACAGAATGCAGACGGCTACATGATAACCCTCGGGATGTGTCAGTGAGGGACTTTTCAGTTAAAGCGGAAAGACTCACTCTGGCTGTGGGTGGCACCACCCCATAGGTGGAGATCCCGGACAACATTAAGAGGAAAGCCACCTGCTTCATGAGTGTGGAAGCAACCTCATTCTGCTTCCCCCGTGCCTTCCCTGTCAGGGAAGACTGTACCCCTTCAAAGAATGAGACAAAACAGTCTTCCTTTCTTATGTTGCTTTTTTTCAAGGATTTTTGCTATAATAATCAGAAAATTGCCTAATATACCAGGTGGAAAAGGAAAAAGAAGAGAAATAAAACAGCAGCTCTGCATTTCAAAAACATTTTTAGGGGAAATTGCTTCTTCAGCAATGTCCTCTTGTCAACTTCCCTGGAAGTCTTCTGAGCCAGTAACACGTAATAGATGACTCCTTCTCGGTGGACTCTGAAATGCCCAATGTTGTTTCTACCCCTTCAGATTAACAAGGGTATGGAGGGAAAGATCCATGTCTAAGAAGGTTAGATTCACAATAAAATGGCAATACATTCAAGGCATTGTATTCACTTTAGGTATATATGCTATTTCTTTGTGTGTGTGTGTGTGTGTGTGTGTGTGTGTGCGCGCGCGCGATCAATTTTTGAGTTACATACATGCACACACATATGTATTACATGAATATTTTTTGTCTTTGGGTGAATATGTGCTAATGTGATTCCATGTTTCTGAGAAGTTCAGAAGTATGTGAGATTCCACAGAGTTGGAGTTAGAGGAGTTAGAGTTGAGTGCTGTGTTGGCTAGCTTTTATGTCGACTAGACACAAGCTAAAGTTATATGAGAACACGGAACCACATTTGAGAAATATAGAGCTCTATAGGATCAGGCTGTAGGTAAGCTTATAAGGCATATTTTTAACAAGTGATTGACAGGTGAGGTCTTAGTCCATTGTGGGTATTGCCACCCTGGCTAATGGTCTTGGGTTCTATAAGAAAGCAGGCTGAGCAAGCCATGAGGAGCAAGCTTCATGACTTCTGCATCAGCTTCTGCCTCTAGGTTCCTATCTTAACTTCCCCTGATGGTGAACAGTGATGTGGAAGCATACACAAAATAAACCCTTTCTTCCCCAAGCTGCTTTGTGTCACGGGATTTTTATGGCAGCAATAAAAACACTAATCAAGAAATCGTCTGACATAAGTGCCAGGCACCAAACTCTGGCCCTCTGCAAGACCAGTGCATGCTGTTAACTACTGAGTTTCCTCCTCAGTCTTAGTGATTTTCTTCCCTTCTGTTAGCTCTTATCCATGGGGGAGCCAAGATGTGCTAGTAATATCCTGTCGAGAGGATTGCCCCATCCCTAAGTGGGAGACCAATGGAGGAGCAGAAACATCTGCACCAGCAAGTGGCTATGTTGATTGGCCTCAAACTAAAAATAACACTAGAAAAGCCTACCTCTTCAGTACAAAGGAATTAACAGGATCTAAAGTATAAATATTCATGAAGAAGAGCCTTCTAAGAGAGATAAATCTCTAAATCCCCAAGATTTTCTGCTTCCTTCATGTGCTGGCTAGTTTAAACTAACAACAAAACCAGAAACTTCCACACTAAAAGTGTCTGCCAAATGCTAATAAAGGCCTCTCTAAAGCTAAGAACAAGACTAAAGTTTCCAAAGCACAAATGTATTTTAGCGGCACATTCTCTTCTGTTCTTTCTGCTTATAGCTGTCTTCTAATTGGTTGCAAAATATATCAGGTTCTTGAGATGGTCTCTAGAGAAATTTCCAAGTCTCGGCTGTTAGTGTAGAAATAGCCCCATTTCCAGCGTCAACTTGGAAGTGACACCAGGGATGGGAGGTGTGAAGATGGTTTGTGCGATGAATACTGGCTGAGAGAAGATATGAACAGCTGTTAATATGGTCATTTGATGGATCTTTCCCTTCCTGCCTGTTGCTTGTTCTTTCTTACAACTGAACCAGATAGCTGCTTAACTATGCATTGATTTAGAAGCTCTAGGGACATGGAATGGGGAGTTTAAATATTGGGAGAACCAGAAGACATTTGTGCAGCACATATTCCCTAGAAAGTCCAGGCACTACTTGCTGCCAGCAGCAGAAATAAAACTGACAAGGAAGATATCCCAGTGACCACAGATTTTGGAAGGGAGTAAAGGGGCTACAGTGGCTTGCTGAGGCAGGGGAAGGCTCTAGAGCAGGGAACAGGAGTCACCAAAACTGGCCAAAGGAAGCGAAGTTCTTGGGGACATTATGAGGAGGGGATGGACCACAAACATCAGGGAAGAGAGTCATCAGTGGGGTTGGAAGGGATAACTAACAGACAACATCAGCACCATCTTAGCCACACATGGCCCGGGGACTATGTGCTCATCTGAAAACAAACACTTTTATTATATTTTCCCAAATGCTTATTTTCTAGGTGTAAAACCAATCTTTTAAAGGGGGTTAAATTATATTTTAACACACGGGGGAAACAGGGTGTTCAAAGTAAATTACAAGAAGTACTCTGAAGGCATAGAAACATTCAAGTCATCATTTCCCAAATTATTTAGTTTATATGTGTGCATTGCTACACCTTAATTACCTGCAAAGTAAGCCTTGTAAGTTATAGGTTACTATGAATCCCTACCTCTACCTCTCTCTATATAAATGAAACTGAACCAAAGAAGAAGATAAAGCAGAGCAAAATCCAAGCAGTAGAAAGCAAGTCCGTGAAGGCAGTAGAGAAAATATTTATAGGAACAGAAAACCTTGTTGGATATGCTCAGAGTCTGAAGCATACAAGAGTTATCAGTTCTCATTGTACACGGCCTTTCAAAGATTGTGAAGTGAGACTAGTGGATATTTTCAAGACCCAAACACCCAAGAGAAATCATGTTCAGAGAATGCTAAGCCAGGAAGATGATGGTCACACTTATGTCTTGAAAGAGGCAAACAAGCAACTCCCAGAGAGAAGTCAGTGCCTCCCACAGAGAGGAATCCATAACCTGCAGGAAGAAGAAATAGGAAAGGTGAGGACTCTGGGCATCAGACAGGAACACATCCTATCATTTGGGTTCTAAGGGGAAACATGAAGTGGACCGAGGGCTTCTACAATAGAGTGTGGTGGACAGATGCATGGCAGTGGGACGTCAGCCAACCAAGAGCTGTTGCTTTGCATTCATTTACTGCTCAAAGCAAAGGCTTCCGGAGACAAATCTCTATTTTTGTTTTATGCTGGTTCTCTATTTCTTTGTCGAAAGACCTAGAGAAGTAAACTAAAATAAGGACTTGGTTATTTTGGCTCATTTGACTCAGAGACTTTAGTCCAAGGTCATGTGGCTTCATTGTTTCTGGGCCCTGTGGTGACACAGATAAAACTGCTCATCTGCAGAGAGCCAGGAAGTGCAGAGATCTCCCTTGAATGAGAAAGACCTTCTCCTCCCTACCAAACTGTGAGTCCATAGGTAGATTAAGGGATCAAAAGGACAAAGCCTTTATCAGATCACCTCCCAAACCCCCACCTCTGGAACCTGCAACAGAGAGGATGAAGAGATTTTCCCACTTTCCTTTTAAGAATATTTCAGATAAAAATCCTAACATTTATAGTCTGCTTTCTAAAGAAAGTTTTATGCACTTATCCCCAGACCCAGCACCATTATCACTGTAAGAGGAAGAGGTATAATGAGCGCAATAATAAGACACAAAATTCTTTTGGGTTGGTTTATTCCTTTTTATCTGCTCCTCAGTGAGTCACCACACATGTGGATGTCCTTTATGAGAATAGATGTCTTTTACACACATGTCTCAGTATCATGGTCACTTAATGTTTGTCACTTCCCATTGTTTTCAGCGACTTCTGAATTTCCTATCCAATGGCCTAGGATTATTTCTGTTACAAATTACTTTTAGTATTGTCTCTTCCAGTTTATTCCATCTCTTAACAACAGTTTTTTTGCAGGGAATAATTAGATAGTAGAGGTACGTGAAAAGAGAGCTTATATGAGGTGGAAGGTGAGACGGCTGATTTGCAATGTCCCACCTTCTCTAAGCTTGAAGATTCATCATATGTGTTAGGGTAATGCCAGATGCCTAGTGCTTTCTACATAGGATACAAAGTGATTGTGAGATCTTTTAAAAGATCATAGAGCTAATTGGTGAAGTCTCCTGTGTGTGTGTGTGTGTGTGTGTGTGTGTCTGTCTGTCTATCTGTCTGTCTGCCTATCTGTCTGTCTGTCTACTCATCTGTCAATGTGAATGGGATATATGCAGGGGCATGCAATCATGCATGTACTGTGGAGGCCTGAGGACATAGGGTGACCTGTTCTATTGGTACCTTTTCCCCTTTGAGTCAGGGTCTCTCACTGAACCTGGAACCAAGCTGGAGGTTAGGAAGCTCCAGCAATTCCAATCCCTGCTTTCGACTGCACTGTGTGTGGCATGTGCAATGTGTGGCTGGAGATTGGAATTCACACACTTAAGTTTCCAGTAGTGCAGCAAGTTCGCTTGCCCGTTGATCCATCTCTCTGTCTTTGCCCATGTTTAAAATACAAGTATGTGCTTGTGTGTAGATTAATTTTACCTTAGCGCTGACTTTCCTCAAATGCTTCTATAGTCTTCATTATGTACTCACATTTAAATTTGAGGACCCCCCTCTTGTACTGTCAGCTATACTCATTTATACCATCTACTTGGTGAGGCCTGAGCTGGTGTCTTAGTGAATTATCCACTGACAGGGCAGAGTCTTGTTTCTGGCAGTCACTCTCAGAGCTAATTATCTGGGTAATGATACTGTACAGGCTGTGGATACTTACTCCCCCTCCCCCACATCACTCTGGCTTGCTGAAACCAAGATCTCATATCTGCTGCTCTCAACTGGACACAGAAAACCCAGCGTGCCGGACAAGGATACGATGCGAGAGCTGGAGAGACAGCTGGCTCCTGCTCCCAAGAACCTGCCTCTTGTGCTAACCGCAGAGCTGAGCACCAGAGATGCTCACAGGACCTTAGACTGCAGTTTCCTTCAGTGTTTTATCCCTGGTCTTTGAGGATTTTTTACAGAATTTCTCCTTTAACTTATCGATTTAGACATATGTTCAACTATTTACTTAAAATATCTTTTCTTTCAGTTCTAGGATTCTGAGATAGAGAATGAGCTTCAGTGGTCCTTGGGGTGTTCCCAGTGGAAAGAAAGCAAAAGAACTCACTCAGTAGGAATCCACAAACATGCTTGGAGCTGGAACCCTCCATGCCAACGAAGCCTGGGAAGCCTCTATAGGTAAATCACTTTGAAGTCAAGAAAATATATCCATTGTTTAGTAAGGTATAAACTCTTGAGAACGTGGACATATTTCCAGTGGATTACAAAGGAAAACTAGAATTGAGTAATAAACACCTTTCTTTTCTCCCAATGAATAAGGATTCTGAATAGAAGTTAAATTTAGTTAATAAAAAGAAATTATGCTTTTTATATATAAAAGTAAAATCAAAAACAGTCATTCATTCTGAAAATTTGTACTGAATATTTACTGCATGCTGAGTAGTGTTCTAGGGACTAAGGGTTACATTATGAAAGAGAACCTTCTATTTCCTGCCTTTCTTGTGCTTGGATTGTTTAATTTTATATTTTAAAATAGTATTCTCATTGGCTCATTTCCATTGTACACAGTCCTTGGCTTTGTGAGGACATTTCAATGGAGAGATATAATGTATTTTGAATATATTCACCCCACAAACCCTCCTTCCTTCCCTTCTCAGATTTCCCTTCAGTCTCTCCTTTTTTTCTTCTAGAAAAGATTTGTTTGTACTTTCAAATCAAAGATGCACAAATGATTTTCTGTATCTATATGAAAAGTAGTATCCAGAAATGAGAGAGAACATGCCACATCTGTCTTTCTGAAACTGTCTTAATTCACTTAATATAATTATCTCCAACAACACCCATCTTCCTGCAAACAGCAGCAATTTAATTCTTTATAGTTAGACAAAATGCACTCTAGTCGGTAGCATTGATTGGAAGATGTTTTATATAATGTAACAGTACTTTGATTTAAAGAAGATATTCTTGTCTCTATAACACGCACACAGCAGATATATGTGTTCTATGATCAGAAAATGTCACATTTTTTTTCTCTATTTTTTAAATTACATTTCTCTCTCTCTCTCTCTCTCTCTCTCTCTCTCTCTCTGTGTGTGTGTGTGTGTGTGTGTGTCTTTCTGTGTGTATACATGTCCCATGGCATTCTTCTGGAACTGAAGGACAACTTGAGGTTGGTTCTCTCCTTTCAACCTGTAGGCCTGTGTATCAGATGTTTGCTGGCAAGCACTTAAGCAGCTGAGCCATATTGCTGGTCCAAATGCTCTTTTTCCCAATGACATAACTCCTCAGTCCTAAAAAGCTTCCAAAGTCAATGTCAACATGTCTTTTCTGAAGAGAATAAATGTCTTAATTTGCCATTTTCTACATGCTTTTGTCTTCTTGGCTGACCAGAGCCCTCGGTCGATTATTCTAAGAAGAAACATGCATTATATTCAGCCATAACATTAAGAGCTATGGTTTTCTTCCAGCCCAAATCACTATCAATTATGTTTATATTCCTTTTCCTACAAACAATGGCCCCCGTGAAAATATTGAGCACACCATTATCCCGTCTTTCTTCATTTGGAAGTAAATTGTAAACATATTCCTGTTTTGATACCTGACCCCTTCCACCCATTTCCATCACAGAACATTTCATTCCAACTAACCCAAGATAAATAACCACAAACAAGTCACTGGAAAGTCTCAGTTGGGGCTTTTAAACATCTAATTACTGTCCTATACAAGATTCTTAAAGATAAGGTGGTCTGCATAAACTTGAATTATTCCAAAGTCAGTCCGGGAAACAAGCCCTGTGCTCCGGTGTGCTTTGTCTCAAGCGACAATTTCACATAGAATCAGGACAGCATTCCCAGTCTGGTGGTCTTAGAGACAGAAGATGCTTCCTAGTTTCCAGTTTGGGTCAATAACATTAGTGAAAAGAGTTTAAGTACTCGAGTCTTTTGATGCTGTTAGCATCTTAAATCTTCCCCTTATCAGTGGTTTCTGAAATTCGAACTAATTTGTTATGGCTGTTGTTTATTGTTGTTATTTGCTTGTTTTCCTGTAGAAATGTGTTTCCAGTTAACTGTTCTTGGGACCAAGATAATGAGAGCCTTAAGGATAAATAGCTGCTAAGGGGTGGTACATTTTTAGACTCCAGTCAGGGACCAAAATGTTTGTTAACTTTCAAGGAATAGAACTCTGGCCTTGATATCTATCAACATGTAAAACTTGATTTTAAAAACAATTTTATTTTGTTATAGAACATAGCTATTTGTTTAGCTAATAAAGTCTGTATATCTAGAGAAACATCCAATTTTCTAGTTAGAGCTGTAAATTAATTTGCCTGTGTTGTGTTTATCTTCCATTTTCCATGAACTTTTTTTTTTTTAATTTCCAGCACTTGCTTGACTTCCAACCCCCAATCTTCTCTTGGTTAATAAAATCCCCTGGCATCCATGATCCATGAGACTTCATCCCACAGATCCTAGAAAGGGATTAATACAGGAATTAAACCTGCAAATATTTGGTGACATGGTGTCCTACCCCATATTTACTCAGATTATATTGGAAATCCTGTGCAATTAATTTTCTTAACAGTGTCAAATGTATTCAGCACTTCCTATGCACCCAGAGCTAGGAGTTTCCCAAGCATTATCTCATTTGTTTCCCATTGCTTGTTCTGACATGGCAGAATCCATATCTTTTAAAAGATAAGTGTCATAACCTAATCCTGCTTGCTTCCATTCTTTAGAATTTTCCTTCTTCACTTCTTTCTTCATTAAAACCAAACCAAAACAAAGCAAAACAAACTAATTTTAACTATGTGCTTTATTCTTGGAGATTCTTGTCATATTAAAAGTTATCTTCTAAGATGACAAAAAGCATATATTAGCATCCTCCACCAGTGGTGTATATGCGATATGACACATAGGAACCTAAATGTGAAATAGGCTGGGTATCAGAATGCATTTATACACAGTCTTTACCAAAGAAGGAATCTACTCTGGGCCTGCCACCTACTGCATTAAAAATTATTTCATTTACTTTTTACATCATAATATTATATCATTCTCCTCCAAACCCTCTCACATTTCCCTCTTTGCTCTATTTCAAATTCGTGGCTTTTTGTTCATTAATTGTTATTATGTAAATGAATGTATATGCAAATATATTCCTAAATCCAAAAATACAGCCTGTTCAGTCTATATACTGTTACTTGTATATATGTTTTTAGGGCTGACCAACTGGTACTGTATAACTCCAGAGAAGAACACACCTACTGTATTTTAACACAATACAATTAGAATAAAATGAGCTCTTGGCCAGCATAACCCCCTCTTCCTAAGGAAGACCATCCAGCAAGCATCACTTGAGGCCTCTCTGACTTGCACACTGTACCACTGTGCACCATGATCCAAGGTTGTGCAGTAGGCACTTAACAGGGAAGTTCTTGCCTCTCTGAAGAGGGAGCAGAAGAGTATATTTTACCATCATATTTGAGTTTTTAGCTTTTTGGTCTGTTGATAAAAATTCCTAAAACATGGTACAACACATGAGAAAACCTGTTTAGTGCAATAATTTTGAGGGTAGAAAATGAAATGTGAATTATAAAGTAATACAAAAATAAAATGAAGCATCTCCAGACCAAAACTGATCTCCTAATTGTGCTAGCAAACAGAACATGAGAAAGCTCAAACTGTTTTTCGACCAAAAAGATTAGCCACTGGATTCAGGGTTAATCTGCCATGTTTTCTAAAACCATAGTTTGATGTTCTAGTTTTTTATCCAAATAGCTAAATACTGGTATCTCTGCATGTGTGGATGGGGTAGATGTACGTGTGCATGTGTGTCCACCCACCACTTGCCCTGGAAAGTGGTTGGTTAGCCACTCACAGCAATTCAATCTACAAGTCCTCGAAAAGGCACCCACACAGCCTTTAGCTCCTGTTGAGTGTCTTGCCTGGGGCAAATGATATATCCCAGCCCCACACAACAGTCTGATGTTGAAAAGTGCTTCAGAGTTTTCCTCAGACCCCTCAGAGTGGACCTGCCTTACTAAGGCATTCAGAAAATAATAGGTTAACTCATCAATCCTGCTACACAAGCTGAGAAACCCACCTGGGCCAATCGGAGCAGTCCCATCCCAGGGGAGACTGAGGAAACTGGAAACTGGAAGAGACCCTGGTCTGCAGCTGGGGGCCTGTTGCTAAAGCTGTCTTATTAAGGGAGATCATCTGCAAACTCCTGCTGTTCAGGTTAATGGAACATGCAGGGGTGATTCCAACACTCATCACAGCTGAAGAATATGAATAGACACTATCCCAAATCCTATGTAGCTATGCAACCTATGGCCTTAATAGGCAGGAGACAGTCTTTGTCCACAAATGAATGCAAATGTGAAATTAGTACAGCCAACTCCTATCCCATATGAAGAAATACTGACATAAGGATATGAGAAATATGAAAAATCAAGGTGATCCGCATGCTCCACAAAAAGCATTATCTTTCTAACATTGTACCGCATAAGTGGGAAATTAGTGACTTTGTTGAAAAATAATTCAAAATAAGATTTTAACGAAACCAAAATTATTTTAAAAATTCACAATCTGAGTGAGAAATTTAGCAAAGAGACTTTTTAAAGAGTAAACAAACCTTTTAAACAGAGGAAATAAAAAAAAAAACAAAATAAAGAAAACTGAATCTTCAATACCAGAATTTTTAAGACTGAAAACAGTTAATCTGAAATAACTTAAAAGGGGGAGAGACAGAGAAAGAAGGGGATTACACAGAGGGGATAAATCTCTTAAAATTGTCGTATGCCTTTAAGTAAACAAATATCTGAATTTTGGTATTTTTAACGGACAACAGAGGGAAGAATATACCAAAAGATTATTTAACAGATTAATAGCTGAAAAGTTTCTGAATATTGGAAATGATTTAAATTTGAGAATCCAGAAATTACATGGACCCAATAAGTACTTTTTCTTTCTTTTTTATTAAGAATTTTTTTATTACAATCTTTTCTCATTTTATATAGCTATCCTATTTTCACTTCCTCCCCACATCCTGCCCCACCCTTCCTCCCATTGCACCCTGCAACCACTCCTCAGAAAAGGTAAGGCTTCCCACTGTGAGTTAACAAAGTCTGAAACTTCACTTTGAGGACCAAGGCCTTCCCGCTCTGTATCTAAGCTTATCAAGGGATACCTCCAAAGAAAATGTGCTCCAAGAAGTCAGTTCAAGCACTAGTGGCGCCCGAACGTGGGGCTCTTACGACCTCTCCTTCCCCCGAGTTCGGCTTGGAGCAAGCCGCGGCCTGTGCCTTGCGGCAGCCTTGTAGCCTGTGCCTTGTGCGTGGAGCCAGCAGTTTAATATAAATTATCACGCACTGGCTTTTCTTGCTGCAGTTCTTTATATTTTCCCTTTAGACACCTCAGGTTGACTTCAAGTCCCCACGCACCCTATCATCTGCCTCCCCACGTGGATTTAAACTCCACAGGCCTGTGTAGTCTCTGCCTGCATGGTTTACTCTTTTCTGAGTTGTTTTTTAAATCTCCCTTGCAAGTACAGCTCTTAAGCAATGCGAACCAGAGCACACTGTTGCCGAAAGCTACAACCCCCCAGGGTGACTCTGTCATGTGGAGGCATACACTGCTTCTGGGTTACTCTTCTCTACCCCTGGATTCTGGGTTTATGGTTCCGTGTACGGAATTGATTTAATTACATTTACTTTGTTGAGCAACTTGCATTTCCCAGTTTTTAGCAAATACTAGGCGGACCCCGTTTTCGTCACAACTTGGCAACAGTGCCACCTGCTGGATAACAGGTAATATGGCAGTTTTTGTTTCCAACATGAATTTTACTGTTTTGGCTGCCAATACAATGGGTTTTATCATGCAAGGTTTATATGACTATGGGGATAACTTAATTTACTGGTTACTAGGTTTCATTATTCTTTTGCATATTCTATCATTTAGGAAGAATATGGCACTCCTAAGAACCATACTATCTTTACTAGAAACTCATGCAGGTCAGGAGATTCAGGATTCAAAAGAGGCAATAATAAAGACAATAATAAAAAGACTTGAAATGATTGAAGAAATTATTAGAGCTGGTGAACAGAGTAATAAGGCACAAGGACAGGATACAATGCTACACCAGCTATTAGAACTGGCTTACCCAGGGTTTTAGCGGCATACCCTATACTTAATTCTGACAGAGCATCAACTTCTAAAGGCTCAAAGGGAGTCAGAGAAGCTAGATGGAGGCCAATAGCAATGAATGATCTAAAAGAAATTAAGCAGGCTATTGTTAATTTTGGCTTGCATAATGCATATGTGAAGGAAATGATAAAAACTTGGGCTTCTAATGCTAGAGCTATCCCCTATGATTTCCATCAGTTAGTGTCTGCAGTTTTAGATAAGGGAC
>JABTXL010001605.1:5631707-5661593 GCA_025134845.1 Neodon shergylaensis | reverse complement strand
TTAATTTTTCATACACATGGCTTCCTGCATGCCAGGCAAGCCTTTACCATTGAGTTGTATCTCCAGCAAGAGAATCTTGGAAAAACAAAATTGATATCTCTGTCTCTCCATTCCAACATTGCTAAAAACAGTTACATGAACTACAAAATGAAGCACATCTAGGATTTAAATAATGTCAATAAATTCAACTGTGATTTAGAGTTGGCATAATAATAAAAAATTAGTGTAAAGATGAATGTCTCAAATGTGGCATCTTTCTACTAGGCAAGATTGTTGTTTGCTGTAAATTAAAGCTTATTTAGCTCTTCTGAACTTGTAGGTCTGGCCACCATGGCCAGGAGGTAGAGAGGGTAAGATTTGCTTGGTTACAGAACCAAACAACTCTGAAATGAAAACGAAGCAGGGGCATTGCTGAGTGGACAAGTCTTGATCTGCAAGCTTGAGGACCTGTCTGAAGTCACAGAACCCGCATACATGTTAGGTGTGTATGGTAGTTAGCCTATAATCCAAACCTCTGATGAAAGACATAGGTGATCCCCAGAGTGAACTGGCTAGAAAGATTAGTCAGATCAGCGAGCTCTGAGACTGACTGAGATAGGCTGTCTCATTAGTAAAGTGCATGACTGAATGAGGATAACATGACGTCAATCTCAGGCCTCGACATAGATACACACCCATGCATATCCACATCTACATGCATATATCAATGCAAACATGCATACCACAATATGCATATAGAATATGAGAAAGCAGTGAAAATAAGTGTGTATGGAACTAGCATTTGAATGGTAGTTTGACAAAAGTGAAGTTCATAATCTTTAAGTAACCTTTAATGAAGACCATTTTACATATCATATTTAAAGCCAATGCACACATTTAAACAGTTATTTTGGAAGAGGAACCTTCCTTTAAAATTATTAAAAATACTTATTTTATTTTATATGCATGAGTGTTTTCCATGTATTATGTATGGAGGTGTACTGTGTCTGTAACTGGTTCCCGCAGAAGTCATAAGAGTGCCTTATACCTCCTGGAACTCAAGTTAGGGATGCCTGTGAGGCACATGTGGGTTCTGGGAACTAAGCATGGTTCTCTAAATAACAACTGCTCTCAATCTCTGAGCCATCTCTGCAGTCCCAAAACATTTTTTTGAAAAATAATCGTAAGTAAATTTAATTTTTAAGAAGATATAGATTACATATAGGAACTATGAAAAGATTCATCAATCTTTTTTGTATAGGCACAAAACCATGTTATATACATATATATACATACATATAACACATTATATATAGAACATTTTATTATGCAGATAAAAATTATCCCATTACACTCAGTTTGCCTATCACCTTTAAAAATCACACAACAAGCAGCTGTTAAAAATATCAAAGTCTTCATGAAGCATGTGTTGCACTATGCAATCACTTTCCACTGCTTGTTAATTCTGGAAGAATGAGGAAGACAGAACAATATATCTGAGTGGCATATTTTTGAGAGGATTTTACTTAATTCTGCAATAAATGTTCACCCACAACTTTATATGCCCATGGCATTGGAAACAAATGTGTAAGTGGGTCTCATCCTTGTCCTCAAGGAGTGGTCCATCCAGTGTCAACACCAGAGAGATTGTGTTCCCCTCTATAAGACAAGTACACATGGAGGCAATGGTCAGAAAAAAAGATGAGGGTGAGAAAGACAGGAAGATGGAAGAGGGGGGTCAGGAGCAGAGAGGAAAATGGAGGAAAGAAGGGGTTACAAGAAGCAAGAGATGGGAAAAGGAGGGAGAGGGAGACAGACAACAAGAAAAGTGGAGGGACTGTTCTCAGTCTCAGTGGTATCAGGGAATGGTACAAAACTACTCAAAAATAAAAGGGTGATTTGAGCAAATGATGTCATTCTCCAATAGAGATGGAGCAGTGTCTCCACTGTCCAAGACATTGACAGACGGCTTCAGTCAGGTTCTTAAGAGCTCGGTGACAAGCACTGCTCTCAAATCAGGATATGTTCAGTCAGTTTTCGCTTTATCATGAGACAAAACAAGTGCAGATTTTTAAAGAGGGTAGGGAAAAGATAAAGTTAGTCATTGTTTCCAATGCTGAATCTGCATCTTGTGTAGAAACAGACAGGCATAAATAAAGAATCTGTTGCTGCTTGATTTAGATGGCTGGTCTGGACACCAAAAGAGAGGACCTGGATGATTTGGAATTAGTCCTATGCCATCAGGATTGTAGAAAAACAGGATACTTTCAGAAAGGGGTGGGGTCACAGTAGGGCTCACCTCGCTGGTAAGCTGTTTCAAGTGAACTGAATTAGAACTCTGCTGTCAGCAGACTTGTTATAATGAAAACTGCAGTGGAGAATAGAATCCTCAGAGAGGAAGGGGATTTCCAAGATAAAGGACCCAACATCATGAACATAAAAGGTATAAGTGGGGAATCAAGGTTAATTAAAGAGAAAGGAGACACAGTTTCTGGTGTAGATAAGACCCCCATGAAGAGTTTCACCAGAGGTGGAAGATGGCTTGAAGGCTGAAAAAGGGTTGCAACTTGTCCTGTACACCTGAGTTGGGTTCCCAGCACTTATACTGGCCGGCTCAAAAGCACCTGTGACACCAACTTCAAGAGATCTGACACCCGTTTCTGGTTTCTGCTGGCAACAGGTAACACACACACATACACGTGCGCCCGTCGAACCCATACAACACAAATAAAAAAAAAATCAGTCTTTAAAAACTGGGGTTGTGGTACTAGATTCTAGTGGTATTAGAATCAAGAGATTCATTTTCAGAATAATATGTGGTTGTATTTTTCCAGGGCTTTTACTCTCCTGAAGTATGTGAAAGCTAAGTTTACATTTCACACTTTCAACAGCAGAACGGGAAACCAGTAAGAGGCCAGCAGACATGTCCTACTCCTTTGGCTCAAATACTTGACATGCTTTAATTAGTTTGCCAGTAGAAGCCTTTCTGAGGGAATGCAAGCATTCCATAGGCATTCCCTTGTCTTTCTTCCTTTTTGTCTCTAGTTGAGGAAGAATTTCTATATTATCCAAATTAAAATAACGTTGATTGCTAATCTCCCATAACTTCTTTCTTGAAATTATTGCATTAGTTTATATAAAACTTCATTAATGATATTATTCCAAACACATAAAATGTTACTCTTTTTTGACACAGCTTTCACTTATAAATTTAATTTTAAATTCTTTTTTCCACAGTTGAAAAATATTCACAGAAGTCCTCAAATTTAAAAAAAATGGAGGGAAATTATTTTTAATAGCTTAATTTTATTGTCAAGAAGAATGAAAGAGGTTTTGCAAATTTGAGACATTCATACATAATAACCATTGAATAAGAAACATAGATTTTTTTTTCCAATTTAATTTGCTCATTTGCAGGGTGAGGAATGTGTTTGTAAATGGACCCATGTCAGCAAACAACAGGCTTTTACCAGAATTAGGTAACACAAACAAGAGAAGGTAGACATTTTTTCCAAGCAAGACTTCTACCGTTGAGTTATAGACCTACCACCGAGTTAGAACTCTTGGAGTTACTTTTATTGTGGGATATATTCTACTGTCTCCATTCCCTCCCTTTCAGCTCCAAATTCTAAACCTCACCCTCTTTGTTTGCATTCTGCTCCTCTTCTGTGAATGACACACCTAAGACATCAGTATTTGTAGTGCATATTTCAGCACAATTCATTTTGTTCCAACGTTGGGCTTCTTTTAAATTTAAAAGTCTTGCTTTGCTCAAGTATTGCTACCAGATGTAGATACAATATTTACTTTACTAAAACTGAAAATGAATAAAAATGCCTGCAAGTCTAGGATGGCATGAGACCTGGGAAAGCACGTGCATCTGTCTCTCTTTACATAGTCTGTGATTAACTGTGATTAGTTGCATAGTCATGGAGAAGAGTTCTTTCTAAGTTCAGAGCAGTAGAAACTTCACAACATGGAGAAGAGTCTCATGAAACTGAATCAGGACATTAAGTTCTGACCTCAGGCTAGGACCCATGAGGGCTTCACTTGTAGGAGAGATCAGGATCAATAGGTAGGGAAAGACTTCAGCTTGTAAAGTGCTTGTAGTACAAGCATGAAGAACTGGGCTTGGATCACCAGCACACATGTAAAAGTGGGATACATTGGATCATGTCTTCACTTTAGTCGCCAAGCCCTGGGGAACTAATGGACGGCCAGTCAGACTGAGGCAGACACCCAGTAGATGCCTCTGACCTTCATCTGCCAATGTACACGTCCATGCACACACTGAGAAGCACATATCCCACAACACACACACACGAGAGGGGGAGGAAAAGAGGGAGGAGAGAGGAAGATGAAGGGGGGAAGAAGAGGGAGAGGAAGAGATAAAGGGAGAGGGAAAGAGGAGACCAGAATTGAATCAGCTGATTCACAGAAAAGCAGAGGGGGAAAAAACCCATATTCTTTCAAATTTAATGTATAGGAATTAAAAAGTGAAGTGGTATATTAATTAAGCATATTCACATTATATTGTTTGAGACTTTTGATTTCTTTTTTATATTATAGACATTTTTAATTAAAATATAATTACATCACTTTTTTCATGTTTTCCCCTCCTCCAGCTCCTACCAAGTTTCTTCCCTCCATCCCCTTCCCCTCCCATGTTCTTCACTCTCAAACTGACAGCATTTTTTCTTGGCTATTGTTGTCACATATGTGTAAGTATGCACACATAAATATATATGTACATGTATATAAACACATACATATATATAAATATATGTGTACATATACACACACAGCCTGGTGAGTCCATTCAGTGTTGCCTGTGTATATGATTTCAAGCTGACCACTTTTATTTATTTTTTTCCATTCAAAAATTTATACTTCCTCCCATTCCCCTCCCACTCTCCCACTCACCCTCTTCCCTCTCCCTCCCTCCTTAAGAGAGGGCAAGGAACCCTGCCCTGTGGGAAGTCCAAGGCCCTCCCCCCTCCATGCAGGCCTAGGAAGCATTGCATCCTAATAGACTAGGGTCTCAAAAAGCCAGTACATGCAGTAGAAACAAGTCCCAGTGCCTTTATCAATGGCTTCTCAGTCAGCCTCCATTGAGCTGACCACTTTTAATTGGATAACTTCTTATAGGGAGAGGCTCTCATTCCTGGGGAGAAGCTAATTCATTCTCTCTACCATCATTAGTTACCTATAATTTTTTTGTCTAGGGGTGAGACTTGTATTATGATTTTATTATCAAAAATATAATGACTGCACTTTTGAAAAAGATGTATTAAGATAAAATCTGAAGACATCTAAATGAATGTCTGTATTAGGCATAGAACCCATGGTAGAAAGCAGAAAGCCATCATCTATAAAGTGACCAAAAAATAATATAAAAGGGGGTCACATTGCTCCCTACTCTGCACCCTTTTCCATCTATCCAAACAATATCACTATTGATAAGTGTATTTATCAATGACTTATTTATAAGATTCACTGTGACTAAGTGCCCTAACTCCAAAGTCTGGATGTGAACTGTCTTTGTCTCAATACTGTGAAAACAGTAACAGATTACTAAATAAAACAAACATGCACCTCATATATTAAAAGTCATTGTGTTTATAGGTTTTTTTCAATTAAGGACAAAGTGGTTTTGTTGTTGTTGAAGTTTTTCTTTTTTAGACAAATAAAAGACATGCATGTTATAAATAGTCATATACCTGATAAAAAGCTATGTGTGTTATAACTTAATCATATACCTGGCCATTTAGCACCATTATCATATTCACTTTGGTCATACCATATCATACCACAAAAAGGCTTTTATCTACACTGTTCTAAAATTTACAAGGTGAAGCCCTTTATTTCCAAAATGGATTACAAAATTAGGTTTTTTTTTGATTTAGGTTTTGAATCAGTGTCTCACTGTGTAGCCCTGTAAACCAAGTTGACCTTGCACTCAGAGATCTTCCTTATCTACCTCTTAAGAGTTCTGGGATTAAAGGTGTGCTCCTTTTTTTTTAATTGATTTTTATTGAGCTCTACATTTTTCTCTGCTCCCCTCCCTGCCTCTCTTCTCCCCTTCAACCCTCCCCCAAGGTCCCCATGCCCCCAATTTACTCAGGAGATCTTGTCTTTTTCTACTTCCCATGTAGATCAGATCCATGTAAGTCTCTCTTAGTGTCCACATTGTTGTATAAATTCTCTGGGATTGTGGTTTGTAGGCTTCTTTTCTTTGCTTTATGTTTAAAAAATGACCTATGAATGAGTATACGTGATAACTGTCTTTCTGTGTCTGGGTTAACTCACTCAAAATGATGTTTTCTAGCTCCATCCATTTTCCTGAAAATTTAAGATGTCGTTATATTTTTCTGCTGTGTAGTACTCCATTATGTAAATTTAATACATTTTCTTTATCCATTCTCCGGTCGAGGGGCATTTAGGTTGTTTCCAGGTTCTGGCTATGACAAACAATGCTGCTATGAACATAGTTGAGCACATGTCCTTGTGGCACGATTGAGCAACCTTTGGATATATACCCAAAAGTGGTATTACTGCCTCTTGAGGAAGGTTGTTTTCTAATTTTCTGAGAAATTGCCACACTGACATCCAAAGGGGTTGTACCAGCTTGCATTTCCACCAGTAATGCAGAAGTGTTCCCTTTTCCCCACAACTTCTCCAATATAAGTAGTCACCAGTGTTTTTGATCTTAGCCATTCTTATAGGTGTAAGATAGAATTTCAGACTTGTTTTGATTTGCATTTCTCTGATGACTAAGGATACTGAACATTTCCTTAAGTGTCTTTCATCCATTTTAGGTTCCTCTGTGGTTTTTAAGTACCCCAAAGCACAATCACTGATATGTTGTTATATTAATAGTTACTCAACAACTCAATATACACATATATGTATATATATGGATATACACATATATATTCCTTTAATTATATTATGCATTAATATATTTATATATTGTGTTATATAAGATATAAACATAAATATATATAGATTACATATATATTCCTTTTAAATTCTTTTAAAACAATCTTGTTTTATTTTACATACCAATCCCAGCTCTCTCTCACTCTCCTCCTCTCTCTCCCCCCCCACCTTCCACCTACCCCACTTCCGTTCACTTGTCAAAGAGAGTGTGGTCTCCCATAGGGAGTCAACAAAGTCTGTCACATCATTTGAGGCAGGACCAAGGCCCTTCCCCATATATGGAGACTGAGTAATGTATCTCTCCATAGGGAATAAACTCCAAAATGCCAGTTCATTCACTAGGCACAAATAATGGTTCCTTTGCCAGTGGCCCCACAAACTGCCCAAGCTATGCAACTGTCACCCACATTTAGAGGGCCTAGTTCAGCCCTATGCAGGTTCCTCAGCTGTCAATCTAGAGTCAGTGAGCTCCCACTAGCTCGGGTCAGCTGTTTCTCTGTGTTTCCCTATCATGATCTTGACCCCTTTGCTCATATTATTGTTCTTCCCTCCTCTAAGATTGTACTCCAAGTGCTAGCGGCCCAGTGCTTAGCTGTGGATCTCTGCATCTGCTTCCATCAGTGACTGGATGGAGGTTCTATGATGACAATTAAGGTAGTCATCAGACTGATTACAGGGCAAAGGCAGTTAAGGCACCCTCTCCACTACTGCTGCTCTGATTCTTAGCTGGGGTCACCCTCACGGATTCCTGGGAATTTCCCTTAGTTTCTTGCTAAATCCCTATTGGCTCCCCCTATCAAGATATCTCTTCCCTTGCTTCTCCCTCCCTGAAAGTCCCCAACTAGACCTTCTTCATCCCTCATGTTCTCCTCCCCTTCTCTCCCCACTCCTCTTCTACCATCTTTATATATATTTTATATAATACATCCACATTCTTTTCAAATCTCATTTACTTTCAAGTTACTTTCAAGTTTGAACATCTATTGTTAAGTTCAGTAATGTGACAGAATAGTGATTATCTTTCTATTTTAAGAAAATTCTAAAAGTTCCTTACATTTTTATTTTTTAAAATTTTTTCTTCCTTCCTTTCTTTTCTTTTTAAATATTTTCTCATTTTACTACCAATCCCAATTCATACTCCCTTCCCTGCCCCTGCTCCCCGCACCTTCCACTCACCCCACCCTCATCCACTACTCAGAGAGTGTAAGCCTTCCCATGGGGAGTTAACAAATCTGGCACATCACTCTGAGACAGGACCAAGGCCCTCCTCCCTATATCTTAGCTGAGCAAGGTATCACTCCAAAGAGAATAGGACCCCAAAAGCTAGTTCAAGCACTAGGATAAATCCTGGTGCCACTGCCAGTGACCACTCAGACTGCTCAACACACACAGCTGTCACACAAGAAGACCTAGTTTGGTTCTATGCAGGACCCCACTGTCAGTCTGGAGTCAGTTACTTCCCACTATCTCAGGTCATCTGTTTCTGTGGACATCCCCATGATTCCTCACATTTTTAATACTGTTTGTTGTTTCCCCTAAAATTAATGAGTTCTTTGTGTACTTTCCCTCAGCAAAGTTCAGCAGCATTGAAATTACCAGTCCCTTAACATCTACTAATATTCATCTAACATCCATCTGTTCTGCTGCTTTTTTGATAGTAGCTGATCTTTAAACAGATTTCCCATGTTTACACAGCTTAGCCCAGCATTCCACCTGCTCCTAGACGTCTTTTGGTAACTGTGCTATTTTCAACACCCACCCTTCCCGCAGGTGTTCTGGCATCTGCAGTGGGGTGTGGCAGGTGAAGTTCTAATGGGCCTCTGTCATGTCTCTCCTTCCTCACCTTGTTTCCTCTCAATTTTATTCTTTGCCCCCTCCTTTTCATTGCTTGTCCCTTGAGAAGGGAATTGCTTCACCACATTAAAGAATCGAATTTTGAGCTCATCAGGACCATTTAATTGTTGTAGTCTATCTTTGTGGTCCTTGTTTTCATCCTTTAAATTCTATTTTCTTAGCTTCTTTAAATATCAATTTTACTCTAATTCTTTAAAGAGGATACATGACTTTTTTTTAAATCTTTTTAAAGTAATGGAGAAATTTGGAGATGTGACTCAGTGCTTAAGTGCACTAGTTGCTCTTTCAGAGAACCTGAGTTCAGTTCTCAGCAACCAAAATTCACAACAGCCAGTAACTGCAGCATCAAGCCATCTGACGCCCTCTTCTGGCCTCCACAGGCACTGCACTCACACAAACAGCCACACACAGAAACGTTAACATACAGAGACAAAAATATTAATTAACAAAACAAAGATAATAAAAGCATTTAATGTGCCGGGCGGTGGTGGCACACGCCTTTAATCCCAGCACTCGGGAGGCAGAGGCAGGCGGATCCCTGTGAGTTCCAGGCCAGCCTGCTCTACAAGAGCTAGTTCCAGAACAGGAACCCCAAGCTACAGAGAAACCCTGTCTCGAAAATCCAAAAAAAAAAAAAAAAAAAGCATTTAATGCTAACACACTATAGTAAATGTCACTATAGTAAATGTAACTACTACTGGGTGTGCATGCCTTGCTGGAAGGGCTAAACCTTTGGCATAAACTTATATATTGTCTGTAATTTTCTACCAAAGAACTCCTACAGCTGATTGATAAACACCTTTAGTAATGTGGCAGGATACAAGATCAACTCCAAAAAATCAGTGGCCTTCCTATACACTAAGGAGAAGGAAACAGAGAAGCATCACCTTTCACGATAGCCACAAATAACATAAAATATCTTGGGGTAACTCTGACCAAGGAAGTGAAAGATCTATATGACAAGAACTTTAAGTATTTGAAGAAAGAAATTGAAGCGACACCAGAAAATGGAAGGATCTCCCCTGCTCTTGGATTGGGAGGATCAACATAGTAAAAATGGCAATTCTACCAAAAGCAATCTATAGATTCAATGCAATCCCCATCAAACTCCCATCAAAATTCTTCACAGATCTGGAGAAGACAATAATCAACTTTATATGGAAAAACAAAAAACCCAGGATAGCCAAAACAATCTTATACAATAAAGGATCGTCTGGAGGCATTACCATTCCTGACTTCAAACTCTATTACAGAGCTACAGTATTAAAAACAGCTTGGTATTGGCATAAAAACAGAGAAGTCGACCAAGGGAATCGAATAGAAGACCCTGACGTTAACCCACAAACATATGAACACCTGATTTTCAATAAAGGAGCTAAAAGTATACAATGGAAAAAAGAGAGCATCTTCAACAAATTGTGCTGGCAAAACTGGATGTCAACCTGTAGAAGAATGAAAATGGATCCATATCTATCACCATGCACAAAACTCAAGTCCAAATGGATTAAAGACCTCAATATCAGCTCGAACACACTGAACCTGATAGAAGAGAAAGTGGGAAGTAAGTACCCTACAACAGATGGGCACAGGAGATCGCTTCCTACGTATAACCCCAGCAGCACAGACATTAAGGGCCTCATTGAATAAATGGGACCTCCTGAGACTGAGAAGCTTCTGTAAAGCAAAGGACACTGTCACTAAGACACAAAGGCAACCCACTGACTGGGAGAAGATCTTCACCAACCCCGCAACTGACAAAGGTCTGATCTCCAAAATATATAAAGAACTCAAGAAACTAGACTGTAAAAGGCTAATCAACCCAATTATAAAATGGGGCACTGAGCTGAACAGAGAATTCTCAACAGAAGAAATTCAAATGGCCAAAAGACACTTAAGGTCATGCTCAACTTCCTTAGCGATCAGGAAAATACAAATCAAGACAATTTTAAGATACCATCTTACACCTGTCAGAATGGCTAAAATAAAAAACACCAATGATAGCCTTTGCTGGAGAGGTTGTGGAGAAAGGGGTACTCTCATCCACTGCTGGTGGGAATGCAAACTTGTGCAACCACTTTGGAAAGCAGTGTGGTGGTTTCTCAGGAAATTCGGGATCAACCTACCCCTGGACCCAGCAATACCACTTTTGGGAATATACCCAAGAGAGGCCTTATCATACAACAGAAGAATATGCTCTACTATGTTCATAGCAGCATTGTTTGTAATATCCAGAACCTGGAAACAACCTAGATGCACTTCAATGGAAGAATGGATGAAGAAAGTATGGAATATATACATATTAGAGTACTACTCAGCAGTAAAAAACAATGACTTCTTGAATTTTGCATACAAATGGATGGAAATAGAAAACACTATCCTGAGTGAGGTAAGCCAGACCCAAAAAGAGGAACATGGGATGTACTCACTCATAATTGGTTTCTAGCCATAAACAAAGGATATTGAGCCTATAATTAATGATCCTAGAGAAGCTAAATAAGGAGAACCCAAAGAAAAACATATAGGCATCCTCCCGAATATTAACCTTCATCAGGCGATGAAAGGAGACAGAGACAGAGACCCACATTGGAGCACCGGACAGAAATCTCAAGATCCAAATCAGGAGCAGAAGGAGAGAGAGCACGGGCATGGAACTCAGGACCGCGAGGGTGCACCCACACACTGAGACAATGGGGATGTTCTATTGGGAACTCACCAAGGCCAGCTGGCCTGGGTCTGAAAAAGCCTGGGATAAAACCGGACTCGCTGAACATAGCAGACAATGAGGACTACTGAGAACTCAAGAACAATGGCAATGGGTTTTTGATCCTACTGCACGTACTGGCTTTGTGGGAGCCTAGGCAGTTTGGATGCTCACCTTACTAGACCTGGATGGAGGTAGGTGGTCCTTGGACTTCCCACAGGGCAGGGAACCCTGATAGTTCTTTGGGCTGACGAGGGAGGGGGGGCTTGACTGGGGGGGGGAGAGGGAAATGGGAGGCGGTGGCGGGGAAGAGACAGAAACCTTTAATAAATAAATAAACGGAAAAAAATAAAAAAGAGTGTTCTTTAGTTCAGATGCATACGCCGTACATCAGTATGTACATGGACATATGGTTTTTTCATAATGATGCCACATAAAGGATTTCTGATTCATAATAGTACTTATTGTCACACTTATACAAAATCCTCAATGTTTCAATTTATACACAATTAAGGCCTCTTCTTCAATGACATAAATTTACAAGGTAAATTCTCTCTTATTTTTATTTTCATGATTTTAATAATGCAAAGTTCTCCAAAAGTAATCTGTCCATTTCATCTGTCCATTGTCAAGCAAGTATACAAATTCATACTTATCTTCATTAACATTAGCAAAAATTTACTAAGAAATTTAAATATTTATCAATTGTAAATTCCTAGTGTCAGTTTTCTTATTACAGTGAAGGGGTTGATTCTGAGTACACTGACTTCTACTTTTTGTGTTGTTTGTTTCACCCATTATCAAAGCTTTCAAGAACGTGTGAGGCAGTAAAGCTTGCTCCCAGGGCATTCAATTTTGCTATAACAATATTTTATTCATAAAGTTGTTTGTGTGCATTTGATATAGCTAGTGCTGTGGTTCAATTTTTTTCCTCTGTCATTTAAATTTTTCTTTAAGTCTCAGTTATAGAACATATTGTGCCTAATATGTTATGTCTCTTTTGTCCTTCTTAAGTGTTCTAAAAGCCTGGAGTCCTTTCCGTTAAATCGTAAAAGGTTTATTCCTATGGTTGACCGGTTTTTGTACACACCATCATGTAAAAAATTCCATCTTAACAACAACATATACTAAAGTATTTTTATAACCCTGTAGCATGCAAGTTAAAGCTGGCAGACATTGAAGGTATTTGATGAATGTCATGGTTAGTTGCTGAGCTAAATCCTTCTGAAGTCAAACAGTGTTAAGTACCAAACATAACAGGATCATTTCTGAAAAAGTTTTAATCACTGATTTTATCCAAAAGAACTTCAAATAGTTGGATCGAAAGATGTTTAGAAATGACAACCATTTTAATTGTTATCTTGTGATGGTTTTGAGATAAACTAAGTTCAATAGCAGAATACAAAGGTGTAAAATTTCAAAGCTAAAAGTCAACACAATTTTCCTTCTGTGCAATAGCACTTAAATCTATACATACTCGTCATTGGTTTCTAACTAATATGAAAATTAACATGCATATTTCTGTTATAGTATGAAAAATAGAAAACTACTTTCATTCACCATTTGGGTAATTCTAAGTAATAACTTTTATTATTTCGTTACCTTAAGTGGGAAAATACTTATGCAGATGGTTACAGCATATTGGAGGCATGCCAGTAGGCCAACTATGACCACCAGAACCTCATAAAATAGATGCAGGAGGATTGAGGATCAACAGAAGAGATGGGATCCTATGACCTGAGGCTGCTGTCTCTGGAGATGGAGGGAAGTGTGTCAGAGAAAGGAAAAAGATAGATCTCACTCACTAATCAAGGTAAAACCTAGAGTTTCCATATAAACAATGCTCAAGAAATGCTGCCCTACAAACATCCTGGTATTAGGACCTCTCATCTCAGAACTGTAATGTAATGTATCGGTAGTTGTTAAGCTACAAGGTGCTACAGTAGTAAATCATGGCAGCAACAACTGGAAGCAAATTCAGATGTCTTCAGAAAGTCGGTTTTTTGGTAGTCTTCAGATTGATTAGAGGAAGATAATGAATAAAGGAAGCATGAGGAACATAAACAATAATAACTAATATTAATAAACCTCTTTGGACCAGTGAGATGGGTCTGTAAGTAAAGGTTCTTGTCAATAAGCCTGATTATCTGAATTATATTCCCAAACTCCAGAAGGGAGAAGGAGAGAACTAACTCTCAAAAGTTTCCCTCTGACCTCCATGCCACCAAACACAATGAATGAATGTAATAATTTAATCAATAACTTTCTTACTTGAAAGTTTTTTCATTTGTTTTGTTTTGTCTGTTTGTTTTTTTAAGCATGTCTCTTAACACCCTGGCTGGTGATAGTTCAGAATAACAAGAAAACAGTGCAGATGATGTTGGTCATCTTGGAGACTGACTTAAATCACCATAATGAATTCTGTTAGAAATATGATTATAAAGAACACATTAGCAAGGATCTCAGAAAAAAATAAGAAGCATGGTATTGGAAAGAAGAGGAAAAGTTTGTAGGAGAGTTGCAGAAATTAGAGCTGAATTGATTCCTTCAGTTATGTAGAAACTAGAACCGTGATGAGCATAGATATTTAACTGAAGATATTTCTAAGCAAAGACATGAAGGAGTGTTGTAGTGATATTTTGTTTATGCTATAACAAATAAATCTTGCTTGAAGATCAGAGTACAGAGTTAGCCACACTAGTCAGCAATAGAGGCGAGGCAGTGGTGGCACACATCTTTAATCCTAGCACTCAGAAGACAGAGGTAGATGGATCTCTGTGTGTTCAAGACTACCCTGGGTTACACAAGATTGAATCAGTCTAAAAGGAAACAGAGCCAAGGGGTGATGTGATGTGAGACTGCTTTCTATATGCTATGAATATGTTTTATTACCACTGGCTAATAAAGAAGTTACTTTGGCCTATCGCAGGGTAGAATAGAGCTAGGCAAGAAAACTAAACTGAATGCAGGGAGAAAGAAGGCAGAGTCAGGCAGACATCATGTAACTACCAAAGGAGAAAGATACAGGAACCTTATCAGTAAGCCACAGCCTCATGGTGATACATAGATTAATAGAAATGGATTAATTTAAAATGTTAGAGCTAGCTAGCAATATGCCCGAATCATTTACTAGTGTTGTAATTAATATAATTTCTGTGTGATTATTTGGGTCTGGGTGGCCTGGAAATAAAAGAGCAGTCATTTTTTACAGTGGTGGTTCATACATTTCAGCGCTAGGGAGAAGGAGATGGGAAGTGATATGGCTGGATGAAGAAAGGAATATAAGAGCAGAAGAGAGAGGATCTCAGAAATCAGTCTGAGGTTTCATAAAGACAGTATTTGTTTTGAAGACCTGTAGAGACAGGATCTTGACCTCTTGGTTCTGAGTATTTTGTAAAGGTAAGAACTAGAGGCTAGCTTCTCTGCTTTTTCTGATCTTCAGACAAGCTTAATTTGTTACAGTACAAACAAAATATCATCACAGAGTGGCTTCATTTCTCCTGGCTAAAACATGTAAGATAAAAGAGGTAAGCAGAAGAATTATTATAGTTAAAAAAAGAAATAGAAATTGGTAATTTAGAAAATTCTCAGCCATCAAAGTTTACAAAATATGCTCAAATTAAAATAGTTGCTTTCAGGAAAGCATGCAGGGAGATGTTCAATCATAGTGTGCCTCTTTAAAATCCTGGTCACTCTTAGAGGTCACTCTATGAGGGGAGATGTCACAGCCTGAAGAAATCAGGTGATGCCCACTTGGCTCCTATCCCCCGGCTCTAGATTAACAAGCTGTTCTGTTCTGTGTTTTGCGCTCCAACTTTGTGGTTCTAACTGATGCCTGAGTCTTCCATGCTTTGCTACATAGGCTATCCCAGACTAAATCACATGATGAAGAGCATCCCAGCAGCCCAGAAAACTTACAAATGTCAGACAGATACTTTGGTGGAGGGTTTGCTTACCTTCTAGCCTTCCTTATTTGTTATTCTTTTTTAACTACTCTGGGCAACCTGGAACTCATTATGTACATCCGGCCTGTCTCTGTCTTCTGAGTTCAGGAGTTCAAGGTATGAGCCACCATGCCTGACCTCTTACTGAAGACCCTCTTGAGGTGTTAAAGGTAAGCCTCTATTCCACTTTTAAGGCCCTTTTAAGTGGCTTTTCATGCATTATTGTTTCTTTCTAGCACTTTCTCAACTCAAGGCTCAAACAGAGGTATAAGGGCTTGTCTCCTAATAAACCTCATTCCTCAAGGGTTATTATATATCAACTCCATTCTCAAACCATAAGGATTTTCATTTAATAAGAGGCAGCCCATTGTATGACCTGAAGGCCTTTTGCTAGTCTCTTATATCAATACACTCTACGGAGTATTTAGTCAGTACATGGTGCTATGAAGAACCTAGTTGTGTGAGCTGGGGTTCCCTTGACCCCTCACTGTAAGAGAGACAATGCCTGTACATGGGGATATCAAAGAAAGACGTACTAGAGGTGACTGTTCAACAGAATGAATCATCACAGATACAAATGGGAAACTAAGAGATTCTTGAAATGTTTAAAAACTTGGACATAAAAGGGCAGACCTCAGTGGAATTACTGTACCCCTCAAATTTGACCAGCAGAAACTATGAAACTATGGTCCATATGCACAGAAGCGATATGGTAAATGTTCCATAAACAAGAAATGATTCAAAGGGCAGATTATCAAGCCCTGAGGGTTGCTACAGGACTTGAAATCTAGTGACATTTTCCCAGAAGAAGATCTACACCCGAGGTTAGCAAAGTTTATCCTCATACTTCCTCGTTTCTGGACTTGGAATGTCTGTAACTAAGGTTGCTTGTTTCTCTTAACAATTCATTTCAGAAGACAGTGCCTTGCTCACTGGTGTAGAACAACTTTGTTTAGCTTATCCCTACAGGGCTCACATGAGATTGTAGACTTTAAAGGCAATGAAATAAGTGAAATTTTGAAATTCAGTTGATGCTATAATGATTGAGACCTTCAGTAACTTGGAAACTTGATTAAAATATTTTTTACATGGGGAGGACTCAGAGGCTACCCATGTGACGGGGAATGATACACCCCAGTTCTCTCCAAACAGACACCATCTATTCATGGAAAGTCTAAATGTGTTACCTTAAATAGCAAAGGGACTTTAAAGATGCAATTAGGTTAAGAATATGCATATGCAGAGAATTTTCTGTTATATTTGAGTAGGTTCAACATAACAGAGCTAAGAGATTCCATCATATAGAGCATACATGAATAAAGCAGGGGCCAGGGAAAGAAAAGCAGATTCTATATTGCTGACCTCAGATATACCGGAAGAGGCCACAGAATGCAAGAGGCTTGGAGAAGCTAGGAAAAGCAAGAACATGATTTTCTTCTGAGGTATCCAATGAGAATGCAGCACTGCTGGTGCCTTGACATTAAAATTTCTGACCTCTAAAATCACCAAACAATAAATCTATGTTGCTTGAAGCCATTAACTTGATGGCAATTTGTTAGAGCATCCAGCACAAACCAATAAAAATAGCCCCGAGCTTCATGTGGCATAATGAATCTCTACAAACGCATCATAAAAAGTTCACATTTTCATATTGCAGGAGCTTAAGAGTTCAAATCGCAAAGGACATGATTCATGAGACACTCTACATTAATTCTTAGCACTTAAAATCCTGATGACATTCCGTTCTTTTGAAAGTCACCTCTTGGAGATGTATCAAACCCAAAATGGAACAACCTCCCATTCTACTAGGATGAAGACTGCCACAGTAAACTGTGAAAAGATATTAAATAAATATTCACTGCTAGCTAACTGTCAACTGTTTTCCCTTTTGCATCTGCATCTGAAAGTGAATTAGGAATGGCCCATTTAGACAACGAATCCAGTCTTGAAAATGAGGGCTCTATTCACCAAGGACCCTCTCTTTAATTACCTCAACAACTTTATTTTTTAAAAAATAATATATATATAGTTGCTAAAAGCTACTTTAAATCATATAAGGCAATGAGACAGTCCTCAGCTAGGGAAATAATATTTACTCAGTAATCAGTATGATGGCATGATATATCCTCTTTAAAGACTTCCACAGTCCTCATAGGATCATGGAACTCACCATGGAAACATACATAGTATCAAATTCCTTACCTGTGTCACAAGTGGCTCCAATAGTCTTTCCACCGTGAGTGTCCGGATTTCCAAACTTTTTGGATCCCATTTTAAAATGATAGGTGAAGTTGCTGAAGTCATGCTCCCTGCAGAAACATATGGCATCCATTAGAAAGTGTGTTCAAGGATATGACTTGTGGTATGTGGTATGACTACGGTGTTCAAAAGAGTACATCACCCAAATCTAGAAGATGTTTTAGGTTCAACTCTGAAAAATCAAATCAAGGGTGGGAAAACCAGAGCCAGTCTTGTGTTTTGAAATTCTTGAGATATTTTTGCAAAATTTCTAAGTATTTCAGTATATACTGGGACATTACAGGTGGGAACTCTAAGAACATAATGCTCAGATCAGACCACAATACCTGCAGTAGACCTCCACTAACAGATACTGACAGGTAGCCTACTTGAGACATGTCTATGAGTCTCTAACTAAAAAGCTCCCAGGTATTGAATATCTTATCTGGTGTTCTAGGTTACTTTCTATTGCTATGACTACACACTATGACCAAAAACAACTTGGGCAAGAAAACATTTATTTCATCTTACATGGTATAGTTCATTATCAAGAGAAGAAGTCAAGAAAGCAGTGCAAGGTGGGGCTTTGGAAGAGAAACCACAGAAGAATATTGCTCTCTGGGTTTCCTCCTGGTTCATTTTTTCACTAATTTTCGTACATAGCTGAGGATCACCTACCTGTGGACAGCAATACCAACAGTGGGCTAGACTACATCGCATCAATTAAAAATCAGAAAAATGACCAAGAGACATGACCAGGGATCTATCTGATAGGGGCAAGTTTGCAATTCAGATTTCTTCTTCCAGATGTATAAAGGTGACAAACAAGAGTAACTATCACACCCAAGGAAGTGAGAAGATATCCCCGGGAATATCCTACTTATACCCCCTTCCCTGTTTGCTGCTTGGGAATCAAAGAGCCAGGCTTCAGTTTCTTGTTATATAACCACATCTGTCTTTAGAGAACTATAAGTCAATGTTCATCCTTCTGCCTGATGGGTTATGATTCCCTTCTTCAAAGCCCCTACCATTTTTTTTTTGTTGTTTCTGGTGCAGGACCTTCAACTCTCTTCTGAGCTTCTGCCATGTTATGGTCTGTGTCTGTCTTTGACAGACTAGTAATAAACTAATAAACTCCTTAACCACAACAGCGTATCTCATTGTCCCTCTTTAACCCACATTGAAGAATTTTCAGGACCCTGATACTACAGAACCATCCCATTAATTTAGTGTTTAGTATATCCTCAGCTGCTATCTGCAGACAAAGGCTTGGATCTTGACCTCATGCAACTTATGCTTTGAAACTAAAGTTAGCTAAGTCAGAGAATTATGACTTGGTGTGACAAATGCCAGGAGTACAAACAGAGCTGGGAGAATAGAGAAAGTGGCATAGCCAGAGCGGTGAGACACACAAAGACAAGCTGGAAATAAAAGTACATTCGTTGTGATCACCAGATACATGACCACAAGGCATTACAAAAGGCAACTTGGCTGTTTTCTTCATAATTGAAACCTCAGGATATCATACCCTTTGGAGCAAAAGCTTCCATCACTTAAGTAGGAAGGGTATCTTATAAATGCAGTAATTTCCATGGCTGAAAATTAGCAGCTACCTGCAGAATCAAGGTAATCAACATGATTTATACTTACCCTACAGAATCACTGTCTGCTAAATCTATTCACCTCTTTCAAAGTCAACCCACTCTCACCTAAGAACTACTGAGTCAGAAGTTGCCCCTCTCTTCAGTCTCCAATAGGTCACAACAAAATATGTTTCTGGCCTCAAAAAAGTAAATTATACATTCCATCTGGGGTGTGCTTCTCAGCAAGAAACTGCTGACAATATTCTGACATGTAAACACCAGACAGGCAACCTTAGATTGTAGAAACTGAATCTTAATTATTTGCCTTAATAACACCATAAATCAAACTGTTCATGCTTGCATTCTTCTTTTGAATCAACATCAAAACTCAATTTTATGCTTATAAATCAATACAGATGATTATCCCTACTCAAATTAACAATCCAAAGGAGGTCTAGCACAATAGGCACCATGATAAAGTACTTTTTCAGCAGTCCTCCCTGCTACATCCCACAGCTAGCTAATCATTCGGCAGAAAGATCCAACCAATTTGCTCAAGAAAATAAGAAAAGACACAGGCAACTGTGCTGGTATTTTATCTCTCTCCAAATGCCATGTTCTAAATAAACTGAGCACAGCGATCCAAGTACACAGATTTAGAATTGGGTTCCTTTACAACAACAATAGTTGGCACTCACAGGCTGCTGGTGCTCAGAAGCATGCAAACACTTTACAGTTTCCCTATTCACACTAGCAACTGCTGCAGGCAGTGCTGACAGGCAGGGAATTCTGTGCCTGGCCATGGGACTTCTGCTGGAGAGGGATAAGGATGCCAGAAGCTTCCTGCATATGTTTTGAAACCTTTTGGTTGCACTGATATTGTTACCAAACTTGATGTCATAGCCTGTGCCACAAGAAGCCAAGTTCAGCCATCTGTCATCAAGAAGTCAATAAAACACCCAACTTAATGATATAAAGTGTATGTCGGGGGGAGTGACTTGATCAAAGAAGCCATGTCAGAAAGGTGGACAAAGAGAACTCAAGTCTGCCTTAGGATTTTAAGGATTCTGAAGTGTAAGTACAGGGCCGTGAAAAATCCACATCTAAGCAGTCTAGGTAAGGTGTGGGTGGTCCCATCCATTTTTGCCCATCATTATCTAAACTTCAGTCTCATTCTGTAAGGTGGCAGGGAAATTTGTTACAACTGTATGAAATCTCTTTCCAGGTCTCCAACTAGTGACTTTCCTTCTCCCATCATGAAACTCCTGGAGAAATTCCTACTTCATTGGGGTTCACTGTCTGATAGTCAGATTTAGATTTAGAGACACAAGAGTTATCTTGGAGCAAGGGTGGATATGGGAGCAGGCAAGTATATATCTTAATTAAGGGAGCCATTTTAGGGTTGGCAAGAGACTTGACACTAGAGGTATACCCAGGTGTCCATGGAGATGTCCCCAACCAGATCGTTGGGCAGCTGAGGAGAGAGAGCCTGAAATGGCCCTATCCTATAGCCATATTGATGAATATCTTGCATATCACCATAGAACCTTCATCTGGCGATGAATGAAGCTAGAGACAGAGACCCACATTGGAGCACTGAACTGAGCTACCAAGGTCCAAATAAGGAGCAGAAGGAGGGAGGACATGAGCAAGGAAGTCAGGACTGTGAGGGGTGCGCCCACCCACTGAGACAGTGGGGCTGATCTAATGGGAGCTCACCAAAGCAAGCTGGAATGGGACTGATGGAGCATATGATCAAACAGGACTCTCTGAACATGATGGACAAGGAGGGCTGACTGAGAAGCCAAGGACAATGGCACTGGGTTTTGATTCTACTGCATGTACTGGCTTTGTGGGAACCTAGTCTGTTTGGATGCTCACCTTCCTAGACCTGGATGGAGTGGGGGGGACCTTGGACTTCCCATAGGGCAGGGAACCCTGACTGCTCTTTGGACTGGAGAAGGAGGGGGAGGGGTGGGGGAGGGAGAGGGAAATGGGAGGAGGGGGAAGAGGGGGAAATTTTTAAGTAAAAATAAAATAAAATAAAAATAAAGGCAAAATTGAGACAATCCAGATGAAAAAAAAAAGAAAAAAAGAGTTATCTTGGAATATCACTGTGACCCTAGTTCAACAGTTAGCACAAAGTCCAGCACCTAGAGAACAGCCTGAGAGCTGTTTTATAAATTCTAATAGGACACTTAATGGCACAACAGTGATGAGAAAGAAGTCCTGTGAGAAATTCAGATGTGTAGTAATGAAGTCACTTGTATATGATGCTGAAGTAACCATGAAAGACTAAGGGAGTAAGAGCTCAACCAGTGTAGTGTTTACCATGAGGACCTAAGTTTGATGCCCAGAAGTCACCTAAAAAGTCAGATATGGTGACTTGAGTTTATTATCTTGGAAGAGCAGGGGTGGAGCCAGATAGATCCTAGGGAATTGCTAGTCAGACATCCCAGCTCTGTTGACCAACTCTCAGTAAAAGTAAGAGATGATGCCTCAAAAAATAAGCAAGGTGTGTGGTGAGGTGGAGAGAAGGCTCAGAAATGAAGTGTTTACTGCTCTTGCAGAGGACCAGAATTCAGTTCCCAGCACCCACATCAGGCATTTAATAATAGCCTGTAAGTCCAGTTCTAGGGAATCTGAGGCCCTCTAGCCTTTGCAGGCTCTTGCACATATACACTCATGCAGCTGCATATGCATAAGCATAAAAATAACATAAAGCTTTTTAAATTAATAAGCATGTGTAGCACCTGAGATAAATGCAAACTAAAGCTGTTCTCTAGCCTCCACGTGCATGAACATGTGTATGCACCCTCACATATGCACCCTTTGACCCACACAAACTAGATGGAAGATTTCCTTCCTAAGATGGGCATGATAGTTACATAAGATGGCAGATCAAGGAAGGCACACGGAGTCCTTTATGAGTGTTCCAATATAGAACTTTATAAAGTAACACACAGGAAAAAAAAACCTGGGGTGAGAACCACAAATGCTGGCACAGTCACCTCAGATACACTGATCTGGCTTCAAACAGAAAAGAGAAATACTCCTGCGCAGAGCTCTAAGCTATATACCATCTGAGTAGAGCTAGTCACAATCCAGTCCTGAAAGTAACAGGGATATTCTTATTTCAAACTTAAAAGAAGAGTTGCTTGTCAGATCACTCAATGTATTCGCTTAGGCATAAACCTCAATCATATCTTTACACCACGGGTCATAGTCAGTCACAAAAATGAGAAACGTTCACAAGATATGAGTGCATTCAAAGGAATCTGTAATGATGCTTTTTCTAAACATTCTGTCATTGCTGGAGTGGTTAGCACTGAAGCCTGTCCCTGGCTGCCCTAACAAGTTGGGAGCAGCCACCTTTTTTCAGAAGGGAAATTAAAACACGGATTCACGGATTATACTGAATGCCTAAGAGGGAGATGTACTTAATATGGTGAAACCAGGTTAAGGTAACAGAACAAAATGGCCTCTACCTCAGGTCCATCTGTGATCTGTTATCATGAGAGATAGGTTTTAAAAAGGACAAGAAGTTTGCACCTCTAAATAATTCCAGTCATAAGGTGGTCCTGCCCATCGACATTGTCTGGCCTCCAGTCTCACCTATGAGCTCTTCTACAAGTTGTCAGCATTGTCTGGAATCTTTTGTAGGAGCTGAGCTCCAACTCTGGCTGGCACTGGGCTTCAGCTTATTATTTCTCCCAACAGGAGAGTGTTGGAGAAATTCCAGTTCAATGGGGTTCATCTTCTCTTAGTCTGGTAGCCAAAGAGACAGGCAAGCGTGTCTTCAGCACTGCCAAGATACTTAAACTATTTACTATAAAGTTAAAACAAAAGGATGAACCACCTGTACACCACAGTTTTCCTGCTTCTTGTCATATGTTCCCATTTGGAAGGAGAGACAGTGCTGGGTCCAGAACATCAATAACTAAGATTCCTTTGGACTAGCTCTGAAAAGAATCTAAAGAATCTAGCAGAGCCAGCTACTGAGCCTCTATTCATCTTTAATACTGGTGTAGCCCTGGCAGTATGCTGTTTCTCCAACAAATGTGACTGCCTTGCTTTTCTGAGTATCATTGCTTTATACAGTATCTATTCTCCTTGTCCTGAACCACTTCCAGAGAGAAGGTGTGGTCAGTTCAAATGCCATGAAACCACTAAAAACATATAGTTTGGTCATCATGCCCACAGTCTTCTAAGTTCATTAACTAACCTCTACTCTAGAGTTCTAGTGGGCACAGAGGAAGAGACAGAAGGGAATTAAGCAGATACATGCAACCTTTTGACATTGCCGTCCTCTACAAACTACTCATTGGAGAAATGCATAAGGAAGCTATCAAAGTTGACATAAAAAAAACATGTTTCCATAAGTTAGAAAAGTTTATGATTTAGTATTTTGCATCTTTATTTGGGGCAAATGGAACCTGGAGACCATGGCTTGGATATGCCTGCAAGAAATTAGTATAGTTAGTACATAGAAATTGACAATTGGGCTTCTGATTGACTCCTGCTAAGGACATCATCCGACTGGGACATTCAGTATTTGTGAAGTATCTGTCCTTTTTTTCTGTGGAAAACATCCTGACAAAAAGCATTTTTGAAGGAAACATTTTATGTGAGTTACAGGTTATAGTCCATCATCAAAGGCTGCCAAGTCAGGAACTCAAGCCAAAAGCCTGAAGGAGAAAACACAAAGGAAGGCTGCTTACTGGCTGGCTTCCATGCTCAAAGTGAGATACCATTCTTATACAATCCAGGTCCACTCCTTTAGGAAAAACAGTATCTATAATGAGCTGAGCCCTCCTACATCAATTAGAAATCAAGAAAATGTTGAGGTCTTTGACCCATTTGGACTTGAGTTTTGTACATGGTGATAGATATGGATCTATTTTCATTCTTCTACATGCTGATATCCAGTTATACCAGCACCATTTGTTAAATATGCTTTCTTTTTTTCATTTGATATTTTTTGCTTCTTTGTCAAAAATCAGGTGTCCGAAGGTGTGTAGATTAATATCAGAGTCTTCGATTCGGTTCCATTGGTCCTCCTGTCTATTTTTATGCCAGTACCAGGCTATTTTCAGGACTGTAGCTCTGTAATAGAGTTTGAAGTCAGGGATTGCGATGCCTCCAGAAATTATTTTTTTTTACTCCAGTTTTTTTTTATTGAAAAAAAATCCCTGCTTCCTCCCAGCCTCCCATTTCCCTCCCCCTCCTCCCGCCCATCTCCAGTCTGAAGAGCAATCAGGGTTCCCTGCTCTGTGGAAAGTCCAGGGTCTTCTCCCCTCCATCCACGTCTAGGAAGGTGAACATCCAAACTGGCTAGGATCCCACAAAGCCAGAACATGAAGTAGGAACAAAACCCCATGCCATTGTCCTTGGCTTCTTATCAGCCCTCATTGTCTGCCATGTTCAGAGAGTCTGGTTTTATCCCATGCTTTTTCAGTCACAGTCCAGCTGGCCTTGGTTAGCTCCCAATAGATCAGCCCCACTGTCTCGGTGGATGGGTGCACCTCTCGTGGTCCTGACTTCCATGCTCATGTTCTCCCTCTTTTCTGCTCCTCATTGGGACTTTGGGAGCTTAGTCCGATGCTCCAGTGTGGGTCTCTGTCTCTATCACCATCCATCGCTAGATGAAGGTTCTATGGTGATATGCAAGATATTCATCAGTGTGGTTATAGGATAGGGTCATTTCAGGTTCCCTATCCTCAGCTGCCCAAGGAACTAACTGGGGACATTGCCCTGGGCACCTGGGCGCCACTCTAGGTTCATGTCTCTTACCAACCCTAAGGTGGTTCCCTTAATTAAGTTATGTGATTCCCTGCTCCTCTATCCAACCTTGTTTTATCCCCAATCATCCCGTTTCCCTAAGTTCCCCCCATCCTCCCCTTCTCACTTTTCTCTCCCCATCTCCCCTTACCCCCATCCTATCCCACCCCCAAGGTCCCAATTTTTTGCCCAGCAATCTTGTCTATTTCCCATAGCAGGGATAACAACTATATGTTTTTCTTTGGGTTCACCTTCTTATTTAGCTTCTTTAGGATCACAAATTATAGACTCAGTGATCTATATTTATGGCTAGAAATCAATTATGAGTGAGTACATCCCACGATCCTCTTTTGAGATATCATCTTACACCTGTCAGAATGGCTAAAATCAAAAACACCAATGATAGCCTTTGCTGGAGAGGTTGTGGAGAAAGGGGTACCTTCATCCATTGCTGGTGGGAACGCAAACTTGTGCAACCACTTTGGAAATCAGTGTGGCGGTTTCTCAGGAAATTTGGGATCAACCTACCCCTGGACCCAGCAATACCACACTTGGGAATATACCCAAGAGATGCCCTATCATACGACAAAAGCATTTGTTCCACTATGTTCATAGCAGCATTATTTGTAATAGCCAGAACCTGGAAACAACCTAGATGTCCTTCAATGGAAGAATGGATGAAGAAAGTGTGGAATACATACACATTAGAGTACTACTCTGCCATAAAAAACAATGACTTCTCGAATTTTGCATGTAAATGGATGGAAATAGAAAACACTATCCTGAGTGAGGTAACCCAGACCCAAAAAGAGGATCGTGGGATGTACTCACTCTAGAAATTATTTTATTGTACAGGATTGTTTTGGCTATTCTGGTTTTTTTTTTTTTTTTGCTTTTCCATATGAAGTTGAGTACTGCCCCATAGACACACCCACAGTCCAATCTGATGGAGACAATTCTTCAGGTGATGTTCCCTCTTGCTAGAGGCATCATGTTGACAGCCATGATTGATCATCCAAAAGGTAACCACAAAGCTTGGTGGATTTTCATGTAGACTAGATGCTGGGGCTTTGTTTTTATTTTTTTATTTTATTTTTTTTATTAAAGATTTCTGTCTCTTCCCCACCTCCGCCTCCCCTTTCCCTCCCCCTCCCCCAATCAAGTCCCCCTCCCTTGTAAGCCCAAAGAGCAGTCAGGGTTGCCTGCCCTGTGGGAAGTCCAAGGACCACCCACCTCCATCCAGGTCTAGTAAGGTGATCATCCAAACTGCCTAGGCTCCCACAAAGCCAGTAGGTGCAGTAGGATCAAAAACCCATTGCCATTGTTCTTGAGGTCTCAGTAGTCCTCATTGTCCGCTATGTTCAGCGAGACCGGTTTTATCCCAGGCTTTTTCAGACCCAGGCCAGCTGGCCTTGGTGAGTTCCCGATAGAACATCCCCATTGTCTCAGTGTGTGGGTGCACCCCTCGCGGTCCTGAGTTCCTTGCTCGTGCTCTCTCTCTTTCTGCTCCTGATTTGGACCTTGAGATTTCAGTCCGGTGCTCCAATGTGGGTCTCTGTCTCTGTCTCTGTCTCCTTTCATCGCCTGATGAAGGTTAATTTGTGGTTTCAGGTACATGTTTACCATACTGCTTGTGTGGAAGTCAGAAAATAATTCTCAAGATTTAGTTCTTCCACTCCAGATTTCTAGTGTGGAACTTGCATTGACAGCCCTTCACAGGCAACTCTCTACAGTATAGTTACCTAACTGGAAATTCCCAATTTGGCTGCTGCATTCTACCATGATGATCAAGGAAGAAGGTCTGGGGAAGTCACACCTCCAGTCAGGGTGTTATGCTCAGCTACAGTAAGACAGGTTAGGCAACCTCAGAAAGACCATTAATGTTTTTAGATCATGCTTACTTTTACACATTACAAATTAGCAAGACTTTGTCATGGGTGGTTATCTAGCAGCTTGCTAAAACAATGATGTTATATAGACTTTTTAAATTAATGCCTGGCAACAATTCAGCTTGGGAATTGTTCGATCACTTGTCTTTCCTTAGGCCCAGATTCCTCAAGTAAAAAAATCACAATCCCATATATTTCATAAGGCCGCTACTGAATTCCCTAAGGGATAGGCTGTATACCAACATTTTGGAAAATATTAGTTATTTTTATGAATAGTAATTATTTTTCTCAAAATATAATATATATATTCATCACCAAAAGGAATAGGAAAATATATATTCAAAACACACTCAACTAGCAAGAACAGATCTCAAAATGCTGGGGGCTAGAGCACCAACATCATACGCCTGTGTTTGAGCCAGTTACCTTTACACAAACACAAAAGAAAACACCAACTTTGTATTTTCAGCCACCTTCATTCATTTCAGCCTCATTCTGCAATTAACACGGTTTATTATGTCCACAAAAGATTGTCTAAGAAGTAATTTTGTTTCTTATTGATTTGAATAGTAAGGAATCTTATTCTGCTTCACAGGGAGTCTTCAAATAGAGAAATGACTATTGCTTATTTTCCTTCATGTGTAGCTGCTCAGTTTTACATAGATGTATAAAATCATGTGTGTGCATAGAACATGGATCTGTCTAGGAAAAAAGGAGGGCTGATCAAAGGGGAGGGATGAGGAAGGAATATTAGAGGGGCACGTTGGGAACAATATGTTCAATGTATATGTTTGCTGAAGCATTGTCTGTGGGTGAAACCATGCCATATACAATGAACACGGCAGTGAAATGCTTATAAAATGAGTGACAAGGTGACAGGACTGCCTCCCTTCCTGCATTACAGTTACAGAAGCCCAAGATAAAGCACCAAGCAATCCATTTAATATCTGAGATGATTTTCTTCTTAAAATTATTGAATTGTTTATCCATACATGGTTATCACATAGACCATTTGATAATCCTTTTGATAAATATGGCGTATCCATAGTAGTAAGAAAGAGGCTTTGGTCAGCGGTTCTTTTTCACTCACAGTAAAAAAAAATAAAGCTTAAGAAAAACACAAAGGCAGAAGAAGAGAACCCTGTTGGCAGTGAGGGTCAAGTGCCTTTTATCCATGTTGGCAGTGAGGATCAAGCGCCTTGTTTTCATGAAGGGAGTCCTGACAAGAAAAATCTGTCTTGAGGTCAACTGCTCCAGGGTCTGCTTCCAAGTGCCCAGTATGTTAATAATATGAAGCATTGTTTGTAGGTATCCCCTTTACAAACCTTCTTGGAAATTGTTTTTGAACTCCTGTCTCACTCCAATTCTTCATTCTTCTGTTCTTTTAATCACCACACTGCTTTCTTTTATTTTTTTATTTTTTTCACCTTTATCTTTTTTTTTATTTTATTTTTTTTATTGAAAAAAAAAAATCCTGCCTTCTCCCAGCCTCCCATTTCCCTCCCCCTCCTCCCGCCCCTCTCCCCCTCCCCCCACTTTTCTCCCCCTCCCTCTCCAGTCCGAAGAGCAGTCAGGGTTCCCTGCCCTGTGGAAAGTCCAGGGTCCTCTCCCTTCCATCCAGGTCTAGGAAGGTGAACATCCAAACTGGCTAGGCTCCCACAAAGCCAGAACATGAAGTAGGAACAAAACCCCATGCCATTCAACATCCCTTTATGATAAAAGTCTTGGAGAGATTAGGGATACAAGGGTCATACCTAAATATAATAAAAGCTATTTACAGCAAGCCGACAGCTAACATCAAATTAAATGGAGAGAAACTCAAAGCCATCCCACTAAAATCAGGACAATGAGGACTGATGAGAAGCCAAGGATCATACTGCCTTCTAATTAAGTGCCAACCTCAAGCTGCTTTCCATTTATGTGTCTCCAGCTTCAGACGCAGATCATCATGTCTTTCTGATCACCAATGCCACTACAGAATTCCACAAGACCTTTTATAGGACAGGCTAGCATCTTCTGATGTGTAAATTCTAATTGAAATAAATACAAATAATATCTATCCTTATTAGATAGATGTGACCATAACTACCTTCACACATATTTGGAAAAGTCAACTTATTAACTAAATATTCCAGCTGCCACCATGTTAACAAGAATAGTAACATTTTGCTGTAAATAGATTTGTTTCAAAAATCAGTGGAATCATTGTAGGTACAAAAGTGATGCATTTTCTTCTGTGTGGTACTTATAAGATTCCAACCCTAGTCATCAAGATGTGTAAGAGGATATGTGAAAATGGAAAATTTTCAAAACAAGAGACTTGAAAACTCAGATTTTAATGAAACAAGGGAAAATATGTGAGAGCTTTCAGCACTCCCCAAAAGCAATACTTGAGAATCTATCATATAAGTTAATGTAGAGAACAAAATATATAGGTTTATGTAGAGAATTATCGTATAGTTTAATGAGATGTTGGTTTTAGTACCACACAGTCTGAAAGGGGAAACTGAGGCACAACACAGTTTTAAAATTAGTTCATGGCCATAAAATTTCAACCTTAAGTGTCTTGATTTTATAGTTTATGTCCTTGAGCCTGGTATGTGGCCCTAGAGAAGAACGCAGAGATGCTGACTTCTACTCTACCTGGTGCTACCGGAAAGAGTTGGGGGTCCCTTCATCATTGCAGATAATGCTGGAGAAACAGGCATTACTCCTTGGGTTCTTAGCCTCATTAATAAAAGGATTTAAGAACAAACACAAGTGAATCTTGAGTATAAATCTATTAGAGTTAAAAAAAAAACAAATGAAAACAAAAACAGCAGACAAGCTGTAAATCTTGTCAGTTGTCCAGAAAGGGACAACAAAGAAGAGGAGAAGAGAGAAGAGAGGAGAGGAGAGGAGAGGAGAGGAGAGGAGAGGAGAGGAGAGGAGAGGAGAGGAGAGGAGAGGAGAGGAGAGGAGAGGAGAGGAGAGGA